>JAKSZT010017719.1:6808924-6844857 GCA_026826555.1 Tolypeutes matacus | reverse complement strand
TTCTTTTTTTTTTTTTTTTTACCGGGAGGTACCGGGGATCGAACCCCAGTCTTTCCATATGGTAGACGGACGCCAAACCTCTTGAGCCACATCTGTTTCCCTGGAAAATTTATCTTCATAGTTCAAGACACAATTCAGATGAAACCTTCATTAAAACCTTCCTTGAAAATCTAATCTCTCCCTGGCACCTACAACATCATTAGCCATTAGAGAAATGCCAATTAAAACCACAATGAATTACCACTTCAAACCCACTAGACTAGCAATTATGCCAGGAGTGCTGGCAAGGATGCAGAGAAATAGGAAACTTAGTAGAATATGGGTGGGAATGAAAAATGGGACAGTTGCTGTGGACAACAGTTTGACGGTTCTGCAAAAGTTAAACACAGAACTACCATATAACCTGGCAATCTCACTTTTAGTATATATCCCAAAAGAATTGAAAGCAGGGACTCAAACAGATACATGTATACCAATATTCATAGCAGCATTATCCACAATAGCCAAAAGGTAGAAGCAACTCAAATATCTATCAGCAGATGAATGGATAAACAAAACATGGTATGGAACATTACCAATAGAATATTACTCAGCCTTAAAAAAGAATGACTGCCACTACATGGATAACCTTGAAGACATCAAATTGAATGAAATAAATCAGATATTTTATGGTTTCAATTACATGAAATAGCTAGAACATGCAAATTCATTGAGACAGAAAGGAGAGTAGAGGTTCCCAGGAGTTGTGGAGGAGGGGGGAGAGTTATTGCATAATGGGTATAGGGTTCCTGTTTGGGTGATGGGAAAGATCTTTTACTGGATGGTGGTCAGGGTACCACAACATTGTGAATGTGACTAACCCCAGTAAATGGTATGCTAGGGAGGGTTCAGATGGGAAAGTTAATGTTGTATATTTCCACAATTACAAATTTTTAAAAAAGGTGACAAAAGAGACAATGGCAGGAGTAGATGTGGCTCAAGCGGCTGAACGCCTGCTTCCCACATGGGAGGTCCTGGGTTCAGTCCCCGGTGCCTCCTGAAAAAAAAACAAAAAAACAACAAGTAAACATACAAAAAAAACCAACTCGGGGGGTTGATGTGGCTCAGTGATTCAGCACCAGCTTCCCACATATGCAGTCCCAGGTTTAATCCCCAGCCCCAGTACTTAAAAAAAAAAAAAAAAAAAAGAGAGAGAGAGAGAAAGAGAGACAATAGCAATTAAATGCAGTATATGTTTCTGGACTGGATATAAGAACTGAGGAGAAAAGGACCAAAAGGACTTTATTGGGACATTTGAAAAAAATGGAATTTAGGCTTTAAGCTTTATATCAATGTTAAAGTTCTTGAACTTCATAACTATACCCAAGATGGTTACATAAGTGAATATCCCTGTTCTTAGGAAATGCACATGGAAGTAGTATGTGTTCAAGCAGCATTGTGTATACAACCTGTTCTCAAATATTTAGAAAACTGATGGGTTGATGGATAGATGATAAAAGAGAGAGAGAAAGAGACAGAGGAAGGAAGGGAGGGAGGGCGGAAGGGAGGGGAACGGGAAGGGGAAGGGGAAGAGAAAAGGGAAGGAGGAAGGAAGGAAGAAAAAGAGAGAAACAGCAAATGTGGTAAAATGTTATCACTCGGGGGTCGGATGTGGCTCAACTGGTTGGGCGTCCGATCCCATATGGAGGGACCCGGGTTCGATCCCCGGGACCTCCTGGTAAAAAAAAAAAAAAAAAATGTTATCACTGGTGGATCTGGTTATCTGGTGAGGGGGTATGACAAAATTTTTTGTATGGGCTATGTATTACTTTTTTGCAACTGTCCAGTAAGTTTGAAACTATATCAGAACAAAAAGTTGAAGAGAAAAGACATTTACAAGAATGTTCATAGAGGTGCAATAATTGCCAAAAATCTGAAAGCTACCAAATAGCCATCAACAATTAAATAGATAAATAAGTAAAATACTATAGCATAATTTATTATTATTATTTTTTTTTTTTTAACTTTTTACTTCAGCGTAATTTAAATGAGTGCACTACAACTACCTGTAACAGCATGGATGAGCCTAACATGATATTGAATGAAAGAAAGTAAATGGAAAATAACATGTACAACATAATTCATAAAGTTCAAAACAGAAAAAAAACAAATTATGATATTTGATAGATCGTTCAGGAAAGTGGTTACTTTTAGGGAGGAGGTAGGAACTAATAAGAGGGAAGCTAACAATATTGTATTTCTTTTTTTTTTTTTTTTTTTTACCGGGAGGTACCGGGGATCGAACCCCGGTCTCTCCATATGGTAGACGGACGCCGAACCTCTTGAGCCACATCCATTTCCCAATATTGTATTTCTTGACCTGGGGTTAACATTGTAAAAATTCATTCTTCTATACATTTATTATTTGTATACTTTTCTGGCTGTGTTATACTAGAAAAACAAGAGACTTGGAAAAAAGGAAGGAAGGTAAGAAAGAAGGAAGAAAGAGAAGAAAAACACCAGACACAGATGGTTTTACGGGTGAATTTCACCAAACATTTTAAAAACAATAGTGAGGGAAGCGGCTGTGGCTCAATCAGTGGGGCTCCCGTTTGCCATATGGGGGGCCCCGGGTTCAGTTCCCGGGGCCTCCTGGTGAAGGCAGGCCCGCCCGCACGGCGTGGTTGGCTGACCCAGCGAGCACAAGCAGCAAGGGGGGGATAGATGGATAAATAAATAAAATCTTTAAAATAAATAAAAAAATAAAAATAAAAATAAAAATAAAATAAAATAAAATAAAATGTACAGGGGTCCTGTTTGGAATGCTGGAAATATTTTGGTAATGGATGGTAGTGATAATAGCACAACACTGTGAACGAAATTAACAGCACTTAAATATGTAACTGAATGTAATTAAAAGGGATTTGTTAGAGTATATATATATGGTAACAATAAAATTCTTTTTTAAAAATTCATTAAACTACACTACACAAACAGTGCACCCTAAATTAAACCATAGACTATAGTTAGTACAATTATAAAAATGTACTATCATCAATTGTAACAAACGTCTCATACCAATGCAAAGTGTCAATAATAAACAATAGGGTGGTATATGGGAATCCTGTATTTTACACATAATTGTTCTAAAGACCCACAACTTCTCTAGTAAAAAGTGGGAAATGGATGTGGCTCAAGTGGTTGGGCATCCGTCTACCATATGGGAGGACCCGGGTTCGATCCCCGGGACATCCTGGTTAAAAAAAAAAAAAAGGGCAAGCAGGCAAACCGGGCCTGGGCAGCGAGCCATGCAGCAAGATTACGACACAACAAAAAAAGAGGCGCAGAGGAGAGTCAAGGCGAGACGCACCAGAAACCAGTAACTGATGTGGTGCAAGTGACAGGGTGCCTCTCTCCCACATCAGAGGTCCCTAGGAACAAATCCAGGTGAAGCCTGGAGGAGAAAAATGAGAAGAGAAGGCAAGAAACAGACACAGAAGATCACCCAGTAGATGGACACAGACAGCAAGGGGGAAATTCATAGAACTGTACACCAAAAAGAAAAAGAAAAAAGTAACCTTGATACAATAACCTTGAAGCAAAATCACAGAAGGGCAATTTAAAAAGAAAAAGGAAAATCACAGGCCAAAGTCTATAACATATAAACAGTTCTTAGGGCCTCAAATGCTTGTAAAATTAATAAGATTATGGATAATTGAAATTTTAACATCATGTAAAAAATACAATATCAAATGAGGAGTTTAATTAAATGGAGAAATTAAATGGAGAATTAAGACTGATGAAATATCTATATGTATATATTAATTATGGGGAGAAATATATATGAAAATCTATTAAAAAGGTCAGTTCAATACACAGTTACGGGAAGCACAAGGCTAAATATACACAAGGGTAAGAATAAAAATACAGACAAATAAAGGGTATATATGATAGAGTCCTAACACATTATAAAAATGGGCAAAGAAGCAAAACAGAGTAATGAGTAGGAAGACTTGTTCTGCTAAATACAGAGGATTTGGTAAATTATTGACCTGCTTATTGACTATTTCTTTTTATAGGAAGTCTTTTGACAAAGCAGTGGCAGAAACTGCTACTCGGGATTTAATTCTGAGTAAGTGGTTGGCAATATGAAAGTCTAAAGAAAACCTTAAGAGAAACAAGAGAAAACAATGTAAGTCTATATTTCATTATACAAGGTAACATAAAAACAGAGTCACAATGTCAGTGGAAAGAGCCCTGGACTAGGACAGAAGCCTTGGTATTCCTATTCCTAAACTTTATCACTTATGTGACAGTATACAAAAAACTGTAGCTAACACTCTTAAGTCCCCGGTTTCTAATCCACAAGAAAAAAAAAAAAACCAACAATTTACACCTGTGCTGCCTACCGCAGTTGACTGTCGAGAAGTTAAATGAGATTATTAAATGTGAAAGGAATTTGAAAACACTACATAATGTTTAATATCACCATACCATGTTCAGGTAGAATGATGGAGTATGCTGCATTGATATCAAAAATATTCGGGGGGGTCGGATGTGGCTCAACTGGTTGGGCATCCGTCTCCCATATGGAGGGACCCGGGTTCGATCCCCGGGACCTCCCGGTAAAAAAAAAAAAAAAATATATATATATATATATATATATATATATATATATATTCAGAATGACTGATTATACTCAAAAGGGAAATAGGCTGAGAAAAGAATGCAAGTACAAAAGAAACAAAATCAAAATCAAATAAATTTATTCTGACAGAGAAGGCATTTATACAAATCACATGCTAAGAAAGAGATCATTCTCTTATGTACTTAGATTATAAAAAGGATAGGTAATGAGATGGAATGGCTGTATAATTAACAATGAACATAAAAGAGTATCACACATAGGTTTTCTCAGCTGAAAAAATGGAATATGAATAAAGAGCTACCTCATAGGGCTGTTGGGCAGTAAAATGAACTAATGGATATGAAACTGCCCTATAAATTATGATATACTCTAAAATTGTTAGTTATAAAATTGTTATAGATTGAATGGAGTATGAATATATCTAAATAAAATTGTTATAAATGCACTCAAAAACAATATAATTGAAAAATACCAAGTACAAAAAAAATGTTGAGTGTGTGTGTGTATGGGGAGGAAGTTGAAGGTGATGATGATGACTTTGCCATATTCAGTGCAAAAGGAACAAGGAACTTGGGGCAGATAGGTACTCATGTAATAGGAACAAATGACAGAACAAATAACAGGGCAAAATGAGTGCTGTGTTAGAGAGGATGAGGACTACACTTACCCCATTCTGTATTTTCTCTAGTTCAGTGATAGCAGAATGCTTAAATTGGTATTAAGGAAACAGCTGGGATCAGCTTGGGTGTTTAGGGAAAAGGAACAAATCACTTTTCCTACTTAGGGCATGCACGTGTGCATTTATCTGTTTCAATGCCAGTGCCAGAATGGAAAACTAAAAGAAGAGGGCAAGAGACAGAGAGAGTGAAGAAAAAATTCATAGTACTGAGAAAAGAGGTAGCTATATTAAAATTTTCTTCTTTCACCTAACTCACTGTATTAAGATGATCTCCTTTTGATATATAAAAATATCAATCAAGCAAAGGAAGAAACTTTATTACATATTGAGAGTATAAATGGAGAAATAAAATAGAAAAGAAGAGAAAAATGCAGAAAACAGCTTTGAAAATATATTTCTATGACTATTTTTAGGCAGCAACAAGACACTTATAAAATAACAATTAAAAAGTAAATGCAAGGGAAGCGGCTGTGGCTCAATCAGTAGGGCTCCCGTTTACCATATGGGAGGCCCCGGGTTCGGTTCCCAGGGCCTCCTGGTGAAGGCAAGCCCGCCTGCACGGCGTGGTTAGCTGACCCAGCGAGCACAAGCAGCAAGGGGGGGATAAATGAATAAATAAATAAAAATCTTAAAAAAAAAAAAAAAAGTAAATGCAGGTGCTAATATTCTCGCTGTGATAATCATGGTAGGCTAAACATTTGCTATATTAGAAACCATGCATGTATCCCCAGATCTACTTTTTCTCCCTAGGTCTGGTTTTTAGAATGGTGGTGATAAACTAAGCCTGATTTATTATATGACCATCCTGTATGGGAAATGACTGTAACTCTAGGTATCTTTGGTCAACCTTAAGAGATATAGCAGGGGGACAGATGTGGTTCAAATGGATGGGCGTCCATCTCCCATATGGAGGAACCTGTGTTCGATCCCCAGAACCTCTTGGTAAAAATTTAAAAAAAGAAAAATATAGAAGGCACACGGGCCACCAGGCCCCATAAGCAGGTGTGCCGTCAGGCCCCGCAAGCGGGTGAGCCCCCCAGGCCTCGTGCGTCAGTGCGCTGCCAGGCCTCGCAAGTGGGTGAGGCTATCAGGCCCCATGTGTGGGTGTACCTCAAGGCCCCACGAGCGGGTGAGCCCCCCAGGCCCTGCGCGTGGGTGCGCCATCAGGTCCTGTGTCCAGGTGCACCGTCAGCCATACAGCAAGAGCCATACAGCAAGGTGATGACGTAACAGGAAAGTGACACAAGGGAGAGCCAAGACGAAACGCACTGAAAAACCAGGAACTAAGGTGGCACCAGCAGTTGGACACCCCTCTCCCATGTCGGAGTTTCCCAGGACCGAATTCCAGTGTAGACAGGAGGAGAAGAATGAGAAGAGAGGGCAGGAAATGGACACAGAGAGTTGCCCAGCAAATGGACACAAAAACAGCAGAAATGGGGGGGGGGGTGAAAATGGATAAAAGTAAATAAATAAATAAATCCTTAAAAAAAAAAGTATAGGGGAGTTAGATATGGACTATAGTTAGTAGTAATACTTTGACAATGCTCTTTCATAATTTGTTAACAAATGTTTCACAACAATGCAAAGTATTTGTGGTGGGGTGATGTGTGGGAGCCCTGTATGATGCTATGCATGTTTGTTTCATAATTTCACAATGTTTACTGAACACTTATTGTTTATGTATGTTCATGTATGAATGGTATACTTCAATAAATTGTTTTAAAAAGTAAATAAATAAATAAAAGTAAATGCAGGGAAGCAAATGTGGCTCAAGCAGTTGGGCACCTGCCTACCACATGTGAGGTCCCAGTTTCAGGTCCTGGTGCCTCCTAAAGAAGATGATCAAGACGGCGAGCTGACGCAACAAGATGACACAATAAGGAGACACAACGAGGAAATACAATGAGAGACACAACAAGCTGGGAGCAGATGTGGCTCAAATGATTGGGTGCCACCCTCCTACACAGGAGTTCCAAGGTTCCATTCCCAGTGCCTCAGACACAGAGAGCAGACAGCAAGCACAATGAAGGAGAGGGGTAAAAAAATAATTTTTTTCAAAAAGTAAATACAATATAATTCAAATGAAAATTATAGGATTTAATCACTCAAAAATTTTTTTCTTCTCTATGGGAAAAGTCAAATAGCCTTGTATTTCATAGACTGCAGGTTTCTATGCTTCCAAATGTCTTAATTTCCTTGACTTACTTCCTTGTAAATTCACTCTTATTTTCAGGATAAATAGTTACCATTTATTTCAGTGGCAGAGAATAGACAGAACAACACAAGAATTATAGGTTTAGGGGTCGGATGTGGCTCAACTGGTTAGGCGTCTGTCTCCCATATGGAGGGACCAGGGTTCGATCCCCGTGACCTCCCGGTAAAAAAAAAAAAAAAGAATTATAGATTTAGCAGTTATGCTGGTTGCCTCATTCAAACAAAAGCATATACTTGATCCACAATGACCTTATTTAAATATAAACTTGAAAAAATCCAGACTCTATAATCAAGAGGGAAAACTGAGGCCGAGTTAGTCATCTGAAAAGAATAAATACAATCATGGCACAGATAAGGGCTATTTATGAAGACAATGGGGTAGACAACACAAATATACATAAAATGAAAGAAGTCATGAAAAATATGCTGGAAAATGATGTGAGGAAATGTAACCTAAAGCAACTTATGGGTAATAATAAAAATTGTCTCTGATGGAGAACCCACAGAGGCAGCAGTCAAATATAGTGTAGTTCAATTTATATAGCTTTTTATGAATAATATTAAACTCAAAAGAGAACAAGATGGGGAAACTGAGGCACAGAGAGGGCAGTGCCTTGCCCAATGTCACTCAGCAAGTTAATAGTAGCAAAACAGGCCTCAGGCCTGTGCACCCCATTCCCATCCCACACCACCCACCTCTTTTTGTAACCCATGCCTCAGTCGGCCTTCGGCAGGGACTTCCTGTGAGAGGGGGACATGAGGTGGGGGGGCAGGCTGCGGGGCAGCTTGTAACCATTGAGCTTGATTCCCCATCTGCATAATGGAGAGGGCAGACACTGGACACTAGATGCTCTCTAAGGTCCTTTCACCTCTAAAATTCTCTAAGTTTCTAGTAAAATATTGAGGGGGGGAAATAGAGAGGTAAGAAAACTGAAGAAAGGGAAATTGTTCAGAGTACTCAGAAGCCCAGAAAAGCGTAGGCTTGGAGATGGACTTTGTGGAATCCAAGGAACCCACAGGAAAAGAGCTGCAGGGAGGCCCTTCTGGAGCAGCTGACCTTGGACTCTAGTCGGGCTGTTTATCATCATGAACAACTTCTATAGTCCTGTCTGTCCCTCTGAGGACACCAGGAGGGAGAAAAGATGATGATTATTTTATTTCCTGCCATAAAGAGAGTGGGAAAAAATAGAGCGGAGAGAGCATCTGCTTCTCCAAATTGTCTACCAAAGAGAAGACTGATGCCAGAGGTCTGAAAGGAGGACGCACTGCACCCGTGTGTGTGTCCCGGCCCTTCTGCAGGCTCCAGCAGGACAAGCGCTGTAGTCCCAGTGCCCCACTGACCAGCCCTCACAGGCCTCCCTCCCGGGGCCTTCCCAGAAAAGCTGCAATTTGGCTAGAAAATTGGAATTCACCAACTTTATTAATCCCAGGCACAATTTCTAGTATGCATTTCCAGTCATGTTGAAGTCTGAAAATTAGCTTCTCTCACTAGTCTGTCTAGTAATCTGTAGCAAAGTCTATTTGTCATGCTTAAACTACTGTAAGGAAAATAAGTGGTTCCCCTCAGCCCTCTTAGTGTGTCCTCAACTGTTAAATGCCCAAGGCTCCTGAGTCCAAGGCAGAATTTAAATTCAGCAAAGACATTTCATGGTGTGCCCTAGACTCTGTGAACACGGAGCAAGTGAGAAACCATCCCTGCCCTGGGCAGTCAGATAGAAGAAATCCGTCCATAAGAGTTAGACACTATTTTTGCAGAAAAATAGTGAATTTTTATTATGTCTACTTTTGTGGGGGTTTTTTTGCCCCTTGCGAGATAAAAGCCTGTATACTGAAGAAGAAAAAGAAAAAAAAAAAAGACAAGAAATGCAGGAAGAGCCTCAATCACTAATCAACAAAATATAGCTCCCACTCAGAATGTACAAGAAGTGGAGCTCAAAGTATTTTCATCTTTAAACACATACAAAGATGACAGCAATCAAAGGTATTTGTCTGTATCTAAATACAGATAACATGAAAATAATTTGGGGCCACCCTAAACCAATATCTCAGCATACTCTGAGAGAAGGCTGTCGGTTATGCAATGTTATATTATGACTAATTTGTACTAAGCATAAAAAGAATAAACCATTAGAAGGAACTTATAATATATACGGTGACAACTTGCTTTCCTAACTTACATATTTTGTCTGTAATAAGTTGGAAGCATGATAAGTAAGAAAGTAAAGAGCTTTTCCTCAAAAGAGAAAGGAAAGTTACTATTTCTTTAAGGAGTAATTGGTTGGTCATATTTTTTTTTACATGACAGCTTTATTGAGATATAATTGACCTACATTTCACTGACTTAAAGTGTAAAATTCAATGGTTTTGGTGTATTCACAGAGTTGTGTAACCATCACCACAATCAAATTTAGAACACTTTCATCACCCCAAAAAAGAAAACTCATATCCAGTAACAGTAACTATATTTCCCCAAGCTCCTCATCCCCATCCCCATCCCTAGGCAACTACCAATCTACTTTCTGTCTCTATGAATGTGACTATTCTAGAATTTCGTAGAAATATGAATGATCATTCCTATGTGGCCTTATCTGACTGGCTTCTTTCACATAGCATAATGGTTTCTGTCCCTATAGATTTATTTATACTTATATTTTATATCAATGGAATCATAAAATATATAGTGTACATTGGCTATTATGAATAATGCTGCTATGAAAATTCATGTACAAATTTTTGTGTGGACATGTTTTCATTTCTCTTCAATATAAACCTAGAAGTGGAACTGCTGGGTCCTATGGTAAACCAATGTTTAATCATTTGGTAATCTTCCAAATTATCACTAGCAGTGGATGAGGGTTCCAATTTCTCCTTGTCAACACTTGTCATTATCTGACTTTTTTATTCTAGCCAGCCTACTGGGAATCAGGTTGATTCAAAAAAATTCACAAACCCTTAGCTAGACTGACAAAGAAAAAAGAGAGAAGCTGCAAATAAATAAATCAGAAACAAGAGGAGAGACATTAACTACTGAACCCACAGAAATAAGAGAGGAGAGATCATAAGAGGATACTATGAACAATGATCTGCCAACAAATTAGACTCTTAGACGAAATGGACAAATTACTAGAAATACACGAACAACCTACACTGACTCCAGAAGAAATAGGAGACCCCCAACAAACTAATCACAAGAGACTGAATCCATCATCAAAAACTCCCAAGAAAGAAAAGCCCAGGGCCAGATGGCTTCACAAATGAATTCTACCAATCATACAAAGAAGAATGAATACTAATCCTGCTCAAACTATTCCAAAATATTGAAGAGGTGGGAATACTACTTAATTCATTTTATGAAGCCAAAATCACCCTAATACCAAAGCCCGATAAAGATATTATAAGAAAAGACAATTATAGACCAATTTCTCTAACGAATATAGATGGAAAAAATCCTCAACAAAATACTTGAAAATCAAATCTAACAGCACGTTAAAATAATTATACACCATGATCAAGTGGGTTTTATCCCAGGTATGCAAGGGTGGTGGGACACAAGAAAATCAATTAATCTAATATACCACATTAACAAATCTAAGGGGGAAACCCCCATGATCATCTCGACTGACAGAAAAGGCATTTGACAAAATCTAGCATCTTCCCTTGATACAAACACTTTGAAAGATAGGAATAGAAGGAAACTTCCTCAACATGATAAGGGCATATGTGAGAAACCCACAGTTGACATCATAATCAATGGTGAAAGACAAGATGCCCACTGTCACCACTGTTATTCAACATTGTGCAAGAAGTTCTAGCTAGAGCAATTAGGCAAGAAAAAAAAATAAAAGGCATCCATATTGGAAAAAAAGTAAAACTTTCACTATTTTCATATGACATGATCCTATATTTAGAAAGTCCCGAAAAATCTACAACAAAGCTACTAAAGCTAATAAACAAATTCAGCAAAGTGGCAGGGTACAAGATCAACAAGCAAAAATCAGTACTGTTTCTATATACTAGCAATGAGAATCTGAGGAGGAAGTCAAGAAAAAAATTCTATTTACAATAGCAACTAAAAGAATCAAACATCTAGGAACAAATTTAACAAGGATGTAAAAGACCTGTACACAGAAAATTATAAAACATTCCTAAAAGAAATAAAAGGAGACTTAAATGATGGAAGGACATTTTGTGTTCATGGACTGGAAGACTAAATATCACCAAGATGGAATTCTTCCAGAATTGATTTGCAGATTCAACGCAATTCCAACCAAAATTCCAACAGTCTACTTTGCAGAAGTGGAAAAGGCAATCATCAAAGTTATATGGAAGGGTAAGGGGACTCAGATAGCCAAAAACATCTCGAAAAAAGAAGAACAAAGTTGGAGGACTCACATTTCCTGATTTTTAAAAAATTAATTCTCTTTAAAAAATTTTGTTTATTTTTTATTTTTATCCCCACCCCCTCCTCCCCAAGATGGCTCCCTCATCTGTCTGCTTGTCTTCTTTAGGACACACTGGGAACTGAACCCAGGACCTCCCATGTGTGAGGCAGGTGCACAATTGCTTGAGCCACATCTGCTCCCATTGCACTTGCTGATTTTAAAGCATATTACAAAGCTGTGGTCAAACCAGCATGGTTGAGACATAAAAATTGATATTTTGATCAATGGAATTGAATTGAGAGTTCAGAAATAGATGCTCACCTCTATGGCCAATTGATTTTTGACAAGGCTACCAAATTCACTCAACTGGGACAGAACAGTCTCTTCAAAAAAATGGTGCTGGGAGAACTAGATGTCCATAACCAAAAGAATGAAAGAGGACCTCTAACTCAAACCTTATACAAAACTTAACTCAAAATGGATCAAAGGCCTACATAAAAGAGCCAGGATCATAAAACTTCTACAAGAAAATGGAGGGAAGCATTTTCAAGATCTTGTGGTAGGTGGTGGTTTCTTAAACTCAAAACACAAGCAATGAAAGAAAAAATAGATAAATGGGACCGCCACAAAACTGAGCAACACAATTAAAAAATGGGCAAAAGACCTGAACAGAGAATTTTCCAAAGAGGAAATACAAATAGATAACAAGTACATGAAGGAAAGTAGATGTGGATCAAGCAGCTGGGCACCCATCCACTACATGGGAGGTCCCGGGTTTGGTTCCTGGTGCCTCCCAAAGAAGACGAGCAAGACAGCGAGCTGACTGTTAATAAAGATTAACAGTAATATGTTAATATTCTTTCATTAATTTTAACAAAGATACTATATCTCTGCTAAGTGTCAATAATAGAGTGGTATAGGGGATATGGGATTTTTCTTTTTGGAACAATAAAAATGTTCTAAAATTGACGGTGGTGATGAATGCATAACTGTGATTTTAGTGACAGCCATTCATTGTATACTTTGCATGGATTATAGGGTGTTTGGATAAAACTTTTTTTTAAAAGGGTAGCTAATATTAAAACTGGTACTTTTTTTTATTCATTTATCCCCCCTTGCTGCTTGTGCTCGCTGGGTCAGCTAACCACGCCGTGCGGGCGGGCTTGCCTTCACCAGGAGGCCCTGGGAACCGAGCCCGGGGCCTCCCATATGGTAAACGGGAGCCCTACTGATTGAGCCACAGCCGCTTCCCTAAAACTGGTACTTTTTATTATCAATCACAATACAAACAGTCCAATATTAATACATTCATTCAAAAATATTTATTGAGAACCTTCTATGTTCTAGGTACTTTTCTAGGTGCTGAAATACAGCAATGAACAAAACAGGCAAAATCCCCGAGTTTATTCTGAGAACTAACATGGTCTTAGAAAACAGCAAATTCTAGAAGTCTCTTAGTTTGAAATGGAAGTCCACAGCTTCAGTGAGCATATATAACAAACTTAAGCCTCTCTTCTACCTGAAAACTACAAACATTGCTGAGACAAATTAAAGAAGATCCAAACAAATGGAGAAATATGCCATGTTCATGGATTGGAAGATTAACTATTGTTAAGATAGCGATACTCCTCAAATTCATCTATAGACTGAATGTAATAAACAGCTCAGCACAGGAAGCGGATGTGGCTCAAGCAATTGAGCGCCCACCTCCCACATGGTAGGTCCCCGGTTTGGTTCCCAGTGCCTCCTGAAAAAACAAAACAAACAACAAGCAAAACAAACAAAAAACCAACTCAGGGAAGCCAATGTGGCTCAGTGGTTGAGCACCGGCTTCCCACATACGAGGTCCCAGGTTCAATCCCTGGCCCTGATACCTAAAAAAAAAAACAAAACAAAACACAGCTCAGCAGGCTTTTTTGTAGAAATGAACAAGATGATTCTAAAATTCATCACAATTGTGTGCTATGCTTCGAATTACACAAAGTAGACACTTGCAGGGAGAATCATAATAGGTATTTCATGATTTAACGTGTGTTTTAGCTTAAAAAAGTTTCAGGCAAGAAAGGAGGATATTTTCATGAAGAATATTCAGATTTCCATATGTAGCAAAGGATAAGGAGTTGGAAACAGAAAAGAATACCCACCTCAAAGAAATAACTAGCAACCCATTCTCCTAAATGGTCAAATTATCCTACACTGTGCTCTATATTCCAGTATAATTAGAGGGGGAAAAAAAAACCTTTTGTTAAAATCAAAATAACACCCCCCCACCATAACTATTCAATTTCAATTAAACATGAGATAGAAGAAAAGTTAGAAAAAACTGCACATTTGAAAAACTTGCCAAAGCAATTCAAACTGAAATAAAACATTGAGAAAAGTTTTGAAGAACAAAGATCACCGTAGAAACCATAAAAATAGCAGGGATGAGTGGAATAAAGAGAAAAGAGAAGGAAAATGCACAGCATTTTATTAAATCTCTGCTAGAAAAATTATATTGTACTGTGCAAGATAAAATTGCATAAAGGCCTTTAGAAAGGACTGGATTTCAAGTGAGAAGGATGAGGAGGAGGAGGAGGAGGAAGAGGATGAAGAGATTTTTCTCTAAAGACAAGAATTTTAACAGCAAACTAATGTGCTATTTCACATGTGCTTTTCATCACCACTGCCACTATCCTAAATCCATATCATTATCTCCTTTGGAACCACTTCATGACTTCTGCTCTTGAATCCCTAACTCCATTGTTGACTTATCAGCCAAAGTGATCTTTTTTACTCAAATTAGAAAAGATAGCTCAGAAGTCATTTTTCCAACAGAGACAATACCAGGGTTCAGAAATGGAGACAGCATACTTAATCAGGCTCTCACAGTGGCATGATCTTGGCAGTAATTTCAGCTCTTTTTATTCCCTTGGTTACTGCCTAATTTCTGAACCAGATCCTCCACTTTTTTCATCAATGCTGAGGTACCTGACAACTTTCCAATAAATTTCTTTTTTGTTTTGGCCAGAATTAGGATCTGTAATTTTCAAACAAAAACCTTTTCCAGAAAAATGCCATACTTTTTAAAATGAACTGTCACTAAATTTAGCCTTACAAAATTGGATGCAATTAAAAACCTGAGGGGGCAGATGTGGCTCAAATGGTTGGGCATCCGTCTGCCATATGGAGGGACCTGGGTTTGATCCCTGGGACCTCCCGGTAAAATAAATATATATATATATATATAAGAAGGCGCATGGGCTGCCAGGCTCTGTGTGCTGGTGAGCCTCCAGGCCCCGGGAGCCATGCAGCAAGATGATGACGTAACAGAGGAGAGACAAGAGGAGATGCTCCGAAAGCTCTGAAAACCAGGAATCGAGGTGGCGCAGGTGGCAGAACACCTCTCTCTTATATAGGAGGTCTCCAGGATCGAATCCTGGTGAAGACTGGAGGAGAAAGATGAGAAGAGATGGCAGGAAACACACACAGAGAATTGCCCAGCGAATGGACACAAAACAGCAAATGGGGAGAGGGGGGTTTAAAATGGATAAAGTAAGTAAATAAATCTTTTAAAAAAAAAAAAACCTGAAATTCTAAATACTATACACATAATCAACCTTCTGGAAACAACTTTCAAAGTGAACAATTAGTTTTATTTATTACTTGATTAAACCCAAACCTCTACCTACTCTGAGCCTGCACCTGGGCAGCTAAATATGGCTGGAGAAATACAATCATGATGACTCGTTTTCCATTCAATTCATCACCTCAAAATGGGCACTCTCACTTCATTTCCCTGGTCCATTCACTTTTCTTTACTTTTCTAGAACATGATTTCACACTTTTCCTCTTTCCTCAAACACCCAACATCTCAATCCCCAATCCCACTTTTCAGCTGATGGTAACTGTTTCATATTTCACTGAAAAAAAAAAAGAGGCAATCAGAAAGACCTTCCACATACACCCAGTTACACATGTACCAACCTACTTTCATATGTAGCTATATGCAATACCGTGTCTTGCTTCCTTTACCCTGATCGAACTGACCATGTTCCTATTGAAAGCCAACCTTCCATTTTGCATTAGCTCTCATAGCCCCACTATTATTCAAGGACATCAGTTCAGCAAGTGTTCCCTCTCTACAGTATTACCAACTTCCCCTTCTCTAATGGACAATTATCACCAACATTCAAACAGGCTGTATTATCTCCCAACTTTAAAAAAAAAAAAAATCCCCTCTCTCTATTTCATATCTTTCTATAAATATTCACCCCATTTCTCTACTCTCCTTCACAGAGTAAGTCTTTAAAAGACTTGTCTACATAGCTGTCTCCAATTCATCTCCAATACTCTCTTGAACACATGCCGATCCACTTTATTCCTACCATTCCATTGAAGCACTTCTTATCAAGACCAATGATCTCAATGCTAGTAAATCCAATGGGCAATTTTAAGTCCTCATCTTATGTTACTTATCAATAGCACTGGACATAGTTGATCATTCTCCTCTTCTTGAACACTCCTATTTGTCTTCAAAGTCTCAATTCTCTCTAGTTATCTCATTGGTTGTTTCTTCTCAAGTCTCCACTGATAGTTCACCTAATTTTCCAACCTTAAATGATGGAGTGCCCAAGACCACAAACCTCTGGGATGTTCTCTTTTCTACTCATTCTTCTAGGCGACAACATCTACTCTCATGATTTTTGTGGTAGCTTGAGTTCTGTACCCCAAATTTAAACATGTTCTTGGTCTTAATCTGCATTCCTGGGTGTGAAACTATTATAAATAAAATATCTTAAATATGTTATTTTTAGTTAAAGTGTGGCTCAAATGAATGCGGTTGGGTCGTTTTTTTTTTTTTTTTTTTTTTTTTTTACTGGGAGGTCCCGGGGATCGAACCCAGGTCCCTCCATATGGGAGACGGACGCCCAACCAGTTGAGCCACATCCGACCCCCCGGTTGGGTCTTAATCTAGATTACTGGAGTCCTTCATAAGCAGAAGAAACCCAGAAACAGAAAAAGCCATGGGGGAGACTGGATGTGGCTCACGTGGTTGAGTGCCTGCTTCTCATATATGAGGTCCTGGGTTCATTTCCCGGTACCTCCTAAAAACAAAACAGAACAAACAAATAAACAAACAAAACCAACTTTCACTGGGGAATGGATGTAGTGGTTGAGCCCCTGCTTCCTAGTACGAGGTCCTGGGTTCAATCCTCGGTACCTCATTAAAAAAAAAAAAAAGCCATGGGGAGGTAGAAGTCAACAGAACCTAGAAGATAAAGGAGAGGACATTGCCATATAAGAAGGACGCTAAGGAAGCTGGCCAGCCATACTACTAATGACACCAGGAAGAAGCAAGCCTTCTAGCCTCTGACCATGAGAAAATAAATTCCAGTTGTCCAGTTGTTTAAGACAACCCATTGTGTGGTATTTGTCATAGCAGCCAGGAAACTAAGACAACATTAAATACCAATTACACACTGAAAACTCCCAAACTTTTTAATCTGCGGACTGTACCTCTCTCCTGAGTTTCAGTCTCCATTATCCAGTGTCCTATTTGACAACTCAATCTGGCTATCTAACTGGCACTTCAAACTTTACATATCTAAAACTTGATCCCAATTATTCCCTCTAACAGCCTACACTCTTGACAGTGTTCCCCTTCTCAGTTAATGGCAACTCCATTGTTTCAGTTATTTGGGTATAGTTCATTCCAAACATAGCACACAGAGTAATCCTTTAAAAATGTAAATCAGATCGTATGGCTCCTCAGCTCAAAACCTTTGCAGAGCTTCCCATCTCATTCTGAGGAGATGCCAAAGTCTTCACAAAGGTCTACAAGGTCTCATGTGATCTTACCACATGTTGAAGATTGAATAATGTTCCCAGCAAAAGACATGTTAAGGTCCTGTATTAGGGTTCTCTAGGGAAACAGAACTGACAGGAGATATCTGTACATGGTATGAGATTTTATAAAATTGTCTCACACAACTGTGCGAAAGCACAAGTCCAAATTCTGTAGGGCAGGCTGCAAACCAGGGAGTCTGATGAAGGTCCTTGTTGAGTTCCCCGGGAGATGCTGTCTGTCTGAAGTAGAGATGGGAATTCTCTCCCTGAATGCTAAAATCACTTCTCCATTTAAGGCCATCAACTGAATGGATGAGGCCTCACTCATTTGCTGACAGCAATCTCCTCAGCTGATTGTAGATGTAATCAGACATACATGCAATCAATTCACTGATGATTAAAATCCATGAAATGCCCTTGTATTATAATTAGCCTAGTGCTTGCTTGTCCAAGCAACTAGGCCCCATTACCTGGCCAAATTGACACATTAGCCTAACCAGCACAGGTCTTAAAAAAATGTTATTAGTTAAGGTGTGCCCGAAATGAATGAAGGTGGGCCTTGATCCAAAATGGCTAAAGTCCTTATAAGCAAAGGAAATTGGACACAGAAGGAAGCCATGGGGCAGAGCCAAAACCTGGAAGTCAATTGAACCTGGAAAAGAAAGGAAAAGACACCACCATGTGCATTGCTGCATGCCAGAAAAACCAAGGAACCCCAAAGACTGCTGGAAGCCAGAAAATACCCACCCCAGGAGGAAGTAAGCCAATCCATTGTATGATATTTATCTTAGCAACCAAGAAACTAAAACACCACAACACCACCACTATGTCCAAGACCTTCTCTCCTACTATTCTCATTCACCTTGGTCTAGCCACAGTGGCTATCAACCCCTTCGGGGATTATTTCTGCAGAGCTGCCTTGACCAAGGTCACACCCTTCCCGAAGTAGCCCACATCCAACAACTAAGAGAGGCAAGGGTATAAAGGTCCAGACATTTAAGCCCAATGAAGCACAACTCTGAAAGGCAACTTTAACTCCAGAGCTTCCTGGAGTCAGCAAAGACTGTTGTTCAGGACTGTATCATAGTTCAACTTCTCCTCCTACCAAACACTGCTTCCTACCACAGATGTTAAAGAGACCTCTTTAATATCCTGTACCTTAAAATCTGTACCAAATTCTACTTCCTGGAGACCTCAATATGTGGCACAGTTAAAAGAAATAATATATGCTATTGTTTTAACTAAAATTAAAAAAAAAAAAAACAACTCCCTTATAAATAGAAAATGAACTTCCCTATATTAAATTTGTTAAAGTAGCTAAATTATACCTTCTTTCTTCTATTTCTGTAAACTCTTGAAAGAGTTTAAAGGCCTGAAATAAATTATTATATTATATATGTATACATAACCTCCAGCACATTAATACTTAAATACATAAATATATTTGGATATATATAAAATCAGGATGTTCTTCTTTAGTGTCTCATGGTTTAAGGAGGCAGGGAGAAGAAAAAGAACTGTATATAAGTTTCTCGGGAAGTGGATGTGGCTTAAGTGATTGGGCTCCCATCTACCATATAGGAGGTCCAAGGTTTGATTCCCGGGGTCTCCTGGTGAAAAGCAAGCTGGCCCGAGTGGAGAGCTGGCCCACGCGGAGTGCTGGCTCACGCAGAGTGCTGGCCCACGCAGGAGTGCTGGCCAGCACAGAATGCTGGCCTGCGTGGAGAGCTGGAGCAGCAAGATGACGCAACAAAAAGAGACACAGAGGGGGGTGGATGTGGCTCAAATGGTTGGGCGTCCGTCTGCCACATGGAGGGACCCTGGTTCAATCCCCGGGACCTCCCGAAGGCGCATGGGCTGCCCGGCTCTGTGTGCCGCTGAGCTGTCGGGTCCCAAGAGCCATGCAGCAGGATGATGACGTAACAGGAGAGAGACAAGACGAGATGCTCCGAAAGCTCCAGAAGCCAGGAGCTGAGGTGGCACAGGCGGCAGAATGCCTCTCTCCTACATCGGAGGTCTCCAGGATCGAATCCTGGTGAAGACTGGAGGAGGAGGATGAGAAGAGATGGCAGGAAACAGACACAGAGAATTGCCCAGCGAATGGACACAAAACAGCAAATGAGGAAGGGGGGGTTTAAAATGGATAAAGTAAATAAATAAATCTTAAAAAAAAAAAAAAAGAGACACAGAAGAGAGACAATGAGAGACACAGCAAATCAGGGAGCTGAGGTGGAGAAAGAGATTGAGTAGCCTCTCACCACTCCAGAAGATACCAGGATCAGTTCCCGGTGCTACCTAAAGAGAAGACAATCAGACACAGAAAAACACACAGAGAGCAGACAGCAAGTGCAAAAACAATGGGGGGTTGGGGGAGGGGAATAAATAAATAAATCTTTAAAATAAAATAAAATAAAATAAAAGTTTCTCTAGCTCCTGTTAGAAGTTTGGTGTTTCCAAAGGATATCCTTTTGCTATTGGAAAAATATATTATGGATATTTCAAAAGAGTATGTTGCTTGAAATATGCCTACATCTCAGTACATATGTTTCATGAACCTCCGAGAATCATAATTACAGTGAATAAACAGAACAAATTTCAATCTTTAAACACCAACATTATTTAGGAAAATAAACATATATTTAGAACACAATTGAAAATATAATAAAAATATCTCTTATTAAATGGCAAATCTGGATTACAAATGCAATGATATTTAATAAAGTAATGTATTTATTTTCTTCAAAATGATTATATACTAGTGCATAAAATCCAGAAGATTTCAAAAGACAAGCTCATGAGTGATAGGAATGTTTTAATGTCATTTGTAACTTGTCAATGTTACAATGTTATATATCAAAAAAATTTGGCAGAGCCAATAACCTATAAACTTATAATCTAAGAATGCTAAAATGAGGCTTGATAGCAAGATGCAGTTAGGCTGTTGGTAAATTAAGAAAGGGAGGAGGTCAGATGTGGGAAAGAATTCTATGGTGGTGTTTTTCCTATTTGTGCACTGCAAAGAGAAATCTCCAATCTAGTTATTAAACTTTCAGTCTGTCTAAGGTAATAGCTACTGTGCCAAAAACAATTACACAGGCTGGAACTGGAGATCTGAGGGCTTTGTTATTGTTTTCTTAACAAAGGAAAGATAATTCCTCTTTATCTGGGTTTGTGTGTATGTGCCCTTATCCTATAATCAACAAGTACCTCTACCATATCAAAACTCACACTCCTGTTTCCATTTCTATTTCTATAGGCAAAATCTCAGATAAAACTTTTTCCCTTGGGCAAAATCCCAGATAAAATACCATTATCCTAGGTAAGTGTGTCAAAATTTGCACTTGATACAAGTATCTTTAGACAATTAAAAAAACAAAACAAAACAGATTTACTTGAAGGAAATGTTGAGATGTAGAGAAGTGATTAACCTTAAAGGTAATTTCTGATACTACTAGATACATTTTTGACATCCTTTAAGAATACATATTCAAATATGGGAAAAACTGGAGAAAATATATATGCAGATACTCCCCAAATTAAACTAACCACAATGTAATTTCTGGAAAATTTTGTTATGAAAGGAATTATTTTTTTATTCTCCTAACCAACAAAAAAAAAAAAAAAAAAAAACCCACAAAAACACAAATACATGGAGCTAAGTCCACTAAATGGGGGAAAAATAGTCTCTTTAGCCAGTGGTGCTAGGAAAAGTAGCTATACACATCCTAAAAGAATGAAAATGGACCCCTACCTCATATCATATTCAAAAATTAACTCAAAATGGATCAACAACCTAAATATAAAGCTAAAACTATAAAACTGAGAGAAAAAAAAGCACAAAGAAATATCTTTAGGATCTTCCTAGACTTTAACATCAACAAACAACACCACCACAATAGATAAATGGGACCTCATCAAAATAAAAAATTTCTGTGCATCTAAGGACATTATCAAGAGAGTGAAAAGACAACCAACAGAATTCAAGAAAATATTTGGAAAACATACATTTGATAAAGGTTTAATATCCAAAATAACTACAACTCAAAAGTAAAAAGACAAACAACCCAATTAAAAATGGACAAAGGACTTGAACAGACTTTTCTTCAAAGAAATATAGAAACGGCCAATAAGCACATGAAAAGATGTTCATCATTAGTCATTTGGGAAATAAAAATAAAAATCACAATGAGATGGCACTTCACACTATCTAAAATGGATGTTATTAAAAAAAAAAAAAAAGAAAATAGTGCTGACAAGAATGGAGAGAAAGAAGAACCTTAGTAGACTGCTGGTGGGAATGTAAAATTGGTGCAGTCATTGTTGACAACAGTTTGGTGGTCCTGCAAAAAGTTAAACATAGAATACCATATGGCCTATCAATCCCACTTCTAGGTACATACTCAAAAGAATTGAAAGCAGGAATCCAAACAGTTATTTGTTTGCCAATTCATAGCACTGTTATTCACAATAGTCAAAATATTAAACTTCTTGAACTTGGTAACTATACCAAAGGTGGTTATATAAGTGAACATAGTTGTTTTTAGGAAATGTGCATGGAAGTATTAAGCATTCAAGGAGCATGATATATATAACGTACTCTCAAATATTTAGAAAACAGATAGAAGGATGGATGGAGAGACAGACAGATAGTTGGATAGAATAATATGGCAAATGTGGCAAAATGTTAAATTGGAGGATCTGGGTATCTGGTGAGAGGTGTGTGTTGGAATTCTCTGTATGAATTTTGTATTATTTTTGCAATTGTCCCGTAACTTTGAAATTATTTCAAAATAAAAAGTTAAAAATAAAAACATTTACACTAAATACTTTGAAGAATTCAAGAATGTCTGTTTTCACCACTTATATTCAACATGTTATTGGAGTATTTAAGTATTGACTAAGACATGCAAAGAATTAGAAATCATTAAATAGAACTTTATTTGTAGATGATAGTTTATGTTTATAGAGATTTCAAAAAAATCTGCAAATAAACTACTACAATCAATGAAAAAAATACAAACAAAAACAAATATAAACCTTTTACTTGAAAAAATAAGAATTATCACTAGTATTTTTTTTTTTTAGGAGGTACTGGGGCTCAAATCCAGGACCTTGTACATGGGAAGCAGGCACTCAACCACGTGAGCTACATCTGCTCCCATCACTAGAACTTTTGCGTAGGGCCTGGATGGACCTGAACATTCTAAACATTTGGGGTGACTAATGACTGTGGGGCAATTAAGTATCTATAAGGGCACTTGAATTTTTATTAATTACTCTGACATAATAAATGAATTTATTTTTAATTTATGTAATTTATAAATGTCTTATCTGTTAAAGTATCTTAGTTTAAAACTAGTTTCTACTTGATCTTTTTGAAGCTCTACAGAAGCCATCAGCAAAGCTTCTGACTGCTTTTTTAAAAATAAAATTTTATTGAAGCATATTATTCATACATAAACAATAAGTATATAGTAAAAGTTGTGAACTTAGAAAACAAACATGCATATCATCATACAGGGCTCCCACACATCACCTCACCACCCACACCTTGCATTTTTCTGAAACATTTGTTACAAGCTATGAAAGAGCATTGTCAAAATATTACTACTGACTATAGTCCATATCTTACATTCAGTGTATTTTCCCGCAGTCCACCCTGTATTAGTATTATACAACTGTTATAGTTCATGAGAGAATGTTCTAATGTTTACCATGTTAACCACACTTTGACTGCATTTTGATGACTGCTAAATATTCTAATTTGAGATTTTAAAGTACAAGTATCGGGAAGCGGCTGTGGCTCAATCAGTAGGGCTCCCATTTACCATATGGGAGGCCCCGGGTTCGGTTCCCGGGGCCTCCTGGTGAAGGCAAGCCTGCCCACACGGCGTGGTTAGCTGACCCAGCGAGCACAAGCAGCAAGGGGGGGATAAATGAATAAATAAATAAAAAATCTTTAAAAAAATAAATAATAAAGTACAATTATCAGAGGATTCTATAAATCTATGAGAATAGCTCTTCTCTTGATTGTTTACATGGTCTATCATTTACCCTAAAATTACAGCTTGTAAATATATATGTCAGAAGTGGCCCAGAATCTCATATATGTAAGTGAAAAGATAATATCAGCTATCATATATTGAGTATTTACTATGTGCCAAATTGTAAGCTAAGAGCTTTACATATATTCTCATATTCAATCATGACAAGAACCCTGTTTGGTCCTACTATCTCTGTTTTACATATAAGCAAATAGGCCAGATAGGTCACATAACATCCTATGGTCACAAATCATGAAAGACCTCACTAAGATGACATCTAAGCAAAGACTTAAAGGAGATGAGAGAATAGGTCAATAAAGGGAACCAGGCAGAGAAAAAAGGAAGTGCATAGACCCTGGGTTAAGAGCCTGCCTGGTGTGTCAGAGAAGAGCAGGGAGGTCTAGAGTGACTGAAGTGGAGCAAGCCAGGAATTGATTAGGAAAGGATGACATCAGAGGTAATGGGAGAATTGATTGCCATAGGGCTGTGCAGGCCAATGAAAGGACTTTAACTTATATACTTAGGGAAATGAGAAGCATGGAGCATTTTGAATAGAGTGATATAATCTGATTACATTTTAAAAGGATCGTACAACTTACTGTGTTGAAAGGCAAAGACAGAAGCAGGGAGACCAGTTAAGAGGCTACTGGAACAATCCAGGCAACAGATGGCAGCTTGAATCAGGATGGTAGCAGCGGAAATAGTGGGAAACGGTTAATTTCTAAATATTTTCTAGAGGTACAGCCAGCAAAATTTACTGATGGGCTAGGTGTAGGATGTGAGATAAAGTGAAGGATGACTCAAGCCTTTGGTCTAAGCAGCTGCAAGGACAGATTAGCCATTGACTAAAATGAGGAAGTCTACAGGTCTGGAAGGGCTACCAACAGTTCGATTTTGGATGTGTTAAATTGCAAAGTTATTGGGCATCTGAGTGGAACTGTTGAATAGGCAGTTGGAATTTTGAATCGAGAGTTCAGGGGAAAGGTGCAGGATAAAGTCATAAATTTGGGAGATGCCAGCCAATGACAAGTACAGCTTCCTAATACTTCTCTTTTAAAATAGTAAGTGTTAGATTGTAAATAAACTTATTTTATAAATAAATCTAATCATATTAACCAAAAGTTGAATTTGAAATCATAATTCACCCCATCAAAATGTGTCAGGGATTGTGCTAGATACTAGAAATACAAGGATGAAGGCACAATACCTGCCAGCCAAGAAATTAAAATGTGAACTTTTCCTAAATGTTTTACTCAGAGTGTTAACAATTATGAAAGAGGGGAAAAAAAACAACAACAGTGGGCTAAGCAGTTGAGATTTTCTTCTGTGGAATTTTTCATCCCTTAATAAACTAGTGTGTACTGTGAATTTCTAGAAGGGAATGGATATACCAAGCTGTTATTCAAACCTCCTGGACTAGAAGCTTTTGTTAAAGAACATGATGTAGGGATGCTCTGGTCTAGGACAAGGCTCTCACCCACATCACTATCAACATTTGGGTCCAGACCATTCTTTGTTGTAGAGAGTTCTCCTGTGCATTGTAGGATGTTTAGCAACACCCCTTGCCTCTAAACACTAGATGCCAGTAGCACGCCCCCTCCATCTTGTGACAACTAAAAATGTCCCCAGACATTGCCAAATGTCCCAGGGTGGGGGGCAAAACCACCCCCAGTTGATAATCACAGGTCTAATGTTAAAAAAATGTATGCTTCCACAAGAATATAATAATATTCCTTTATTATTTAACTCTATTTTTATTTATTTAGCTGTATAAAAGGACCTACTCTCTCTCATAATTATTTTAATGATAAATTCACTAATATAATTCACTTAATGATAGATTTCCTCACTTAGAGGTCATTAGACATGAATGTCTTCATTTTCCCCTTCCAGCTTAAACTTACTTGTCTTTGTCCCTTCTTCCTCTTCTATAAGAGCAGCTGCTCCACAGAGGTACTGCTTCCACCTATGCACTGGATTTCATTACTACTTCCTTCACACCACAACTCCTGCCAGTATGTTTAATATCTCTAATCCTTTTCTAATGCCATATTCTGTCACTAAATAATTTCCTTGACACCAAATACCCCTAAGAACTCCCTGTTTATCACTAACCCCATATTACACCCTGATGTCCCAAGTAAGATTTTTAAAAACCAAGTGACATATTTTTGGATAAAAGGAACCATAAGTAATATTAACATCAACAGTAATAATAATAGGTACTACCAAAAAAATGCCTTCTACATGCAAGGCAATGAAGAAAGTGCTTTATAAATATAATTCAGTTAATTTACTCCTCAACAAACCTATGAAGTAGGCCTTATTATTCCAACTGTACAAATGAGGTAACAATCTCTGAAAAGGTTAAGTATTCTTCTCAGGATCACAAAGATGGTAAATTGTAAAGTTAGGATTGAAACTAGATTTGACTTCAAAGCCAATTTTCTTAGTTAAACGATATTGTTTCATATTTTCTTTAAAATTCTCCTGAAAATTCAATTCCCTTAGGTCTTTCTGAGTTTTGTAAAATTACAGGATAATTTATGTTCAATATTGTAAACTGTACATTCTTGGTCCCTGTATTAAAGAAAACATATTTTTCTAAGAATCCTGGGGCTAAGAAAAAGTCAATGTTATATAGTTCATCTCTAAGCCTGTAGGCAGAATTTCATCTAAACCATTCCAGACAGATGGGTATCTTCTATTTTTAATGACATCTGGGAAAGGAGATTCTTGACTACTAAATTTAGATTGTGAGCCAAAGGAAGGAAGCATATCTAATTTTATGCCCCATATAGCTATACCTTCACATACAGTTGGCAATATGCATTGTAGCAGTTTGGCAGTTTGATATAGTTATGAATTCCAAAAATAGATATTGGATTATGATTGTAAACTGGTCTGTTAATCTGGGCATAATTAAGTTATGATTAGGGTGTTGACTGGGCCATGTCAGTAGGGCATTGAGCCCCACCCCTTGGTGGGTCAGGGAATCAAATATAAAAGCATGGCAAAGGACAGAGGGAGCAGTTTTGATGTGGGAGTTTTGATGTTGGAGAGAAGGCCCTGGGAGAAGAGAAGCGAGCCGTTCGCCTGACAGTTCACAGCTGGCTTTGTGGAGAGAGGCAAAGCCTAGAGGGCCTCATAGTCTACAGCTGACATTGTGAAGGAAACAGAGGAGCTAAGCCCGGAGAGAAACAGAGCCCCGGGAAGAGAGGAACCCAAGAAGCCTGAACCCTGGCAAACGTCAGCAGCTGTCATGCTCTAACACGTGGCAACAGACTTTAGTGAAGAAAAAAACTTATGCTTTATGGCCTGGTAACTGTAAGCTTCTACCCCAAATAAATACCCTTTATAAAGACCAACAGATTTCTGGTATTTTGCATCAGCACCCCTTTGGCTGACTAATACATGCATCCTAACAGGATTGGTACTACAAGAAGAAATTGACTCTTAAAAATTACAGTCAAAAAATAAGCCAGTTACTAGAGACGGATCAATTAGACTCTTGAAGTTTACAAAAGAACAAAATCTTTCTAGTACAAAGTGCAAAGGAGCTGACATTATAACAATTCTTCCTATTACATCAAAACCTATCTAGCAAAAGTAACTGGAAAAATGATAAAGGAGTTTCTAGTATGATGCATACATACTACATGGTTGTAACTACTTTCAAAAAACTCCAAATCTTAATGGAGAAGAGTAATAAGTGTATCTTGAGTCAGTAAGGCTTTGATGTTTGCCATTATATCTCCTCTTAACTCTAGGCTTTAGAATTCAAATACTCCACAATCCCCCCCCAAAAGATTTCAGTCTAATTCTGCCTGTCAGAACATCTTTGCCGGCTTCTCAACAGCTTTAAACAAAAAAAGAAAAAACAAAACAAAAAATTCACAAATGCTGCAGAATGAAGAGCTTCCTGAAAGTGTGCTTTACTAAAATAATTCTTTGTACTGTCTGTTATACCAGAAAGCTAAAATCACTTTAAGATAATTTTCTTTTTTTTTTTTTTTTTTTTTAAGATTTTTATTTATTTATTCATTTATCCCCCCCTTGCTGCTTGTGCTCGCTGGGTCAGCCAACCGCGCCATGTGGGCGGGCCTGCCCCCACCAGGAGGCCCTGGGAACCGAACCAGGGGCCTCCCATATGGTAAACGGGAGCCCCACCGATTGAGCCACAGCCGCTTCCCTAAGATAATTTTCTTGAAGCGCTACTAGCTAGAGATGACACAAAAGTTTAATTGGCCCCAAGTCAAATACGTTCCCAAATCAACCATCTGAGCATGTATCTTCACAAAGTTAGGAAGGATTTAGCATTACTTCAAACAACAAAACCCCCTGGCTCACATAATACTGTAAAATTAAGTTCAATATTTTTAATGACTAAAGGAAACTGGACAGTGAATAATCAGATAAGTATAACATCTGACCTCCATAATCACATTAAAATCTGGCACACACTAACAATAAATGCAAGTTGATAAAGCTAGGGAAATGTTTATATAAAATTACAATGACAGTGTTAGTACAATTCCAAAAACCTATGTCAAAGCAGTACAATTCCAAAAACCTATGTCAAAGCTCAACCATTTTATTTATTTATTTATTTATTTATTTATTTATTTATTTTTAAGATTTTATTTATTCATTCATTTATCCCCCCCTTGCTGCTTGTGCTCTCTGGGTCAGCTAACCACGCCGTGCGGGCGGGCTTGCCTTCACCAGGAGGCCCCGGGAACCGAACCCGGGGCCTCCCATATGGTAAACGGGAGCCCTACTGATTGAGCCACAGCCGCTTCCCAAAGCTCAACCATTTTAAAACAAATGTTCATCAGAAATACCAAATGTCAAGGATATGATAAAAATATTGACCTGCCTATCAGGCAATACTATCAAATATATTTTTCAAACAGAGCATATTGTTTCCCAAAAGAGAGCACCTATTTCTATCTAAGCACAATGAGGAAAGATATTTGTGGCCAAAACAGTTCTTTCTTCCATTTGTTGTTTTAATGATTTGACGATAGATAGGAATTAAAGGAACAAGGTTTTGTCATATTTTAACTTTATAATCATTGTTTTAACCCATCTAAGTGAAAAACTATTATAAGCACAAAATATATATTTCAAGCTAATCTTAAAATTTAAAGTGAAGGGGGTGGATGTGGCTAAACTGGTTGGCCATCCGTCTCCCATATGGAGGGACCTGGGTTCGATCCCCGGGACCTCCCAGTAAAATAAAAAAATAAAAATGAATAAATAAATAAATTAATTAATTAAAAAAAAAAATTAAAGTGAAATAGCTTATGCCCCCCAAAATCTAGACAAAACAATAAAAATGTTACCTTATGTTTGGAAATGCAATAGCAATTCTATAATGCCAAAGTAATTCTCTGTCACGACCTGATCTGGAGATGGTTAAATGCTTTATGATCCCAATTAATATTTTATCATAAAATAACCTTTGATCATTAATGTAAGCCATCCATAACACTTTTTTAAATAATAGCTTTATTGAGATATAATTCACATAACATAAAGCTCACCTGTGCAATCCAGTGGCTTTCAGTATATGCACCAAGTTCTACATTAATCACCACCAACTAATTCCAGAACATTTTCATAATCCCACAAAGAATCCCCATACCCATTAGCAGTCACACCCAGGCCCTGGCAACTACTAATCTACTTTCTGTCTATATGCATTTGACTATTCTGGACATTTTACATAAACAGAATCATACAATACATGGCTTTTTATGTTTTACATCTGGCTTCTTTCACTTAGCATGTTTTCAAGGTTCATATATGTTATAGCATGTATCAGTAATTCATTCCTTTTTATGGCTGAATAATATTCCATTGTATGTACATACCATATTTTCTTTATCTATTCATCAGTTGATAGACATTTGGATTGTTTCCACTTTGTGGTTACTGTGAATAATGCTGCAATTAACATTTGTGTACACATGCTTTGTGGACATACATTTTCATTTCTCTTGAGTGAAACTGCTGGGTTATAGGGTAACTCTATGTTTAACTTTTTGAAGAACTGCCAAACTATTTTCCAAAGTGATTGCACCATTTTACAATCCCACCAGCAATGTATAAGGGTTTCAATTTCTCTGCTTCTTCACCATTTACTGCCTGCCTTTATATATATATTTATATATATATCACATATATATATAATTTTTTAAATTTATTAAAGAAGTTGTGAGCTTACAAAACAATCATGGGTAATGTGCAGAATTCCCATACAACACCCCTCCACCAACACCAACACTTTACATTGCTATGGAACATTTGTTACAGATTATGAAAGAACATCATCAGAATATTTCCACTAACTATTTATTGTCCACAGAGAATATCTGGTATATTTTTCTATACCTCCTATTATTAACACCATGTATTAGTATTGTACATCTGTTATAGTTCATGAGAGAACACTCTCATAGTTGTACGGTTAAGTACTGTCCATCTTCTACCACAGGTTCACTGTGTTATACAGTCTATTGCATGTACAGTCTTTCCAAAGTGTACACTCAGTGGCTTTCACTTTAATCACAGAGTTGTGCAGTAATTGTCTATGCAAATTATTGCATATTTTCCTTAGTCCAAAAGAAAAAATCCCATTCCCCCTAATATTGACCCTTAGCACTGATATAGTACCTTCTTTGATACTGTTGCAAGAATAATATAATATTGCTATTAACTATAGTGCATAAGTTACATTAATTATATTTTCCCATGTATCACCATATTCTAACCACCTTGTAATAGTGACGTACATTTGCTCTAGTTCATAGAAGAACATTCTTGTATTTGCACTATTAACCACAATCCTCATCCACCTCCGGGTTCATTATGTTATTCAGTGCCTAGATTATTCTCTAGCATTCTTTTCAATTGACATTTACATCCCTGCACCACCCTTTTCAGCCACAATCCCATTTATAAACCAGCCGTGTTAGTTATACTCATTAAAATGTGTTACCATCAACTCTATTCATTTCCACACTTTACTATCAAGCTAACTGAAAACTCTACGTACATTAAGCATCAGTACCCCTTCTCAGCCCTTCTCCTAGTAACCTATACTCTAGGTTTTAACTGCATATGTTTATTTTTCATATTTAGTTCATATAATTGAGATGTTACAATATTTTTCCTTTTGTGTCTAGCTTATTTCACTCAGCATAATGTTCTCAAGGATCATCCATGTTATCATATGTGTCCCAATTTCGTTCCTTCTTATAGCAGCTTAGTATTCCATCATTATGTATATACCACATTTTGTTTATCCATTCATTGACTGATGGACACTGGATTGTTTCCAATTTTTGGCAATTGTGAATAACGCTACTATGATCATCAGTGTGCAATTGTCTGCTCATGTCACTGTTTTCAGTTCTTCTGGATATAGTCCTAGCAGAGGGATTGCTGGATAATCCGGCATTTAACCAACAGTAAATCTAAATTTATAATAATACTGGGAGGAAAATACTGATTCACAATTTAAAAATAAGAAAAATGTTTCAGAATGATGAAGTAAACTGCTGAAAGTAAAAAAATGCAGGGAAGCGGCTGTGGCTCAATCAGTAGGGCTCCCGTTTACCATATGGGAGGCCCCGGGTTCGGTTCCCGGGGCCTCCTGCTGAAGGCAAGCCCACCCGCACGGCATGGTTAGCTGACCCAGGGAGCACAGGCAGCAAGGGGGGAAAAATGAATAAATAAATAAAATCTTAAAAAAAAAAAAAAATGCAGCAAGTTTTTTAAAAAATGCAGTAAGTGACAAACAATTTAAACACAGGTCTGTTAAAAGAAGAGTAAAACTCATATTTAGGACCAATACAAAAACATGTAAAATATTTTCAAAATAAGCTAAGAAATATATACTTCAACATAGAGATGAAGAGCACATATTTCATGAACATTTCTTCTCATTCTTGGAGTAAATCAAGAAAAATAAGGGAAAAATGAACTCCATGAACCAAGAAATGAAAGAGTAAAAACAAAAGATAATGGAAGCGGCTGTGGCTCAATCAATAGGGCTCCCGTTTGCCATGTGGGAGGCCCCGGGTTAGGTTCCCGGGGCCTCCTGGTGGGGGCAGGCCCGCCCGCACGGCGTGGTTGGCTGACCCAGCGAGCACAAGCAGCAAAGGGGGGATAAATGAATAAATAAATAAAATCTTTAAAAAACAAAACAAAAACAAAAACAAAAGATAAGAATAAAAGGAAAATGATTGATCCTAGGAAAGAAAATGAGTAGGGAAAAAAATATGATAGAACTTAAAATAGCACCAGAAATTAAAAAAATATTTAAAAAAAGAGAGAGAAGAAAAAGAAGGAACAGAGGGAAAGGTACACAAAAAGGAAGGGAAGGGGAAGTGTAGAGAGATGAGAGGGAGGGGATTTGCCCAATATTACGGAGTTAGTAAGTGGCAAAGTCTTAGCTTTAACCATGATTCAATATTGCCTCTAATGTACAGGCTAATATGCACCTACAATGTCAGCTCAGAATGAAAGTTTTTTGTAAAAAAAAACAAAAATTTTTTCTCTAAGTAGCAATTTCTTTTGCTTCTTCAAAATGTTCTGGGGTACTTTCCAGGAAGATGGCGGACTAGTAAGACACGGGAATCTCTTCTCCAGAAAAATAGCTAGAGGACAAGCTGAAACAGCCCCAAAAAAGATCTTCTAGGGTTTAGGACAGCAAGTGAAGGCTGCACACCACCCAGAGGAGAGAGGGACAGAAGAGGGAAATCGCGGACACAGAACCGTGAGTTGCAAGTAGCAGCTTCTGTTGCTGCCGGCACCCTCCCCCACACTCTTCAGAATTCTCAGGCCCCTGGGCCTGCGACCACAGACAAAGGGGGCTTCAGGGATCTGCCACTCCCGGAAAGGGGAGAGATGGGACACAGCCTTAGGCTGACTCAGGTTCTAACCTGTAAATTTGGGCTGCAGAGCCGCAGGGACCCTTCCACTCGGACTCTTCCACTCGGTGGTTTGCCCTGGGAGCCTAGAAAGGACTGGAGAAATCCGACCCTCGCAACCTCCCTCTCTTCTAGCCTGGACTAATTGTTGAGGACACCACGGGAGAGGGGAGAGAGAACTTGGGGCTGACCCTGCTTTGGACTCCCAGGTTTGGTCTGCCCTGTCCCGAGAGCCCTTCCAGGCTGGGTGGGGCTGCGCCATTGTTTGCCTTGGAGCCTGCAAGGGACTAAAGATATACAAACCTCCCAATCTCTTCCTCTACTAACAGGGACTGATTGTTGAGGATTCAGAAGGGAGTGGAAATATTTCCTAGCTGGGAAAGGGGGGCGCTACCAGAGAAGTCTGGAGAACTGTCTCAGAAAGTTTGAATCACAGGGCTCCTAGCCCCCAGACAGGAAGCTCTATCACATTGATCTGGTCTGTGTCACAACAAATACGCTCAGACCAGGCATTGAATTGAGAGCTGCCAGCAAGCGCCATCTCCTGGCAGATCAAGGAAGTGCACATAAGAAAATCAATAAGTAAGAGGGGCTTTTCCTGGCCTCTATAGCCTCCCTGCCCAAGGCCCTAGGAAACGACGCTACAACCAATTACTGGGTCCAGTGCCCAGTTTTGAGCAACCAGCAGAACAATCCTAACAATCAAGGTTGAGCCAAAAATCAAAGAGCGGTGATAACTAACAGCCTCCTGCCACTAAAACCCCATAAAAGAGAAAGAGATAGAGCATCTAAGTAAAATACAAACTAACCAGATGCCTAAGCACCAGCAAAAAATTACAGGCCATACTAAGAAAATAGAAGACATGGCCCAAGAAAAGGAATACAGCAAAGTCCCAGAAGAGATGCAGAATTTGAGAGAACTAATCAGTGAGATGAGCACACATTTCCAAAATCAAATTAATGAGATGAAAGAGAATATAGTTAAAGAGATCAATGACATCAAGAAGTCATTCTGCGAACGTAAAGAAGAATTTGAAATCATGAACAGAAAAGTAACGGAGTTCATGGGAATGAAAGACACAATAGGTGAAGTAAAAAATACATTTGAAGCATACAACAGCAGACTCGAAATGATAAAAGAATAAATGATACTGAAGATAGAGCAGCTAAAATTGAAGAGAGAAAAGAACACAGAGAGAAAAGAATGGAAAAAATTGAGCAGGGGCTCAGAGAGTTGAATGACAACACAAAACATAAGAACATACGTGTCATGGGAGTTCCAGAAGGGGAAGAGAAAGGAAAAGGGGCAGAAAGAGTATTTGAGGAAATAATAGCTGAAAATTTCCCAACTCTCACGAAAGAAATGAACTTACATGTCCAAGAAGCACACTGTACCCCAATAAGAATAAATCCAAACAGACCTACACCAAGACACATATTATTCAGAATGTCAAATTTAAAAGATAAAGAGAAAATTCTCAGAGCAGCAAAAGAGAAGCAAACGATCACGTACAAAGGACGTCCAGTAAGACTTTGTGCAGATTTCTCTTCAGAAACCATGGAGGCGAGAAGACAGTGGTATGATACGATTAGGAAACTGAAAGAGAAAAACTGCAAGCCGAGAATTCTTTATCCAGCAAAACTGTCCTTCAAATATGAAGGTGAATATAAAGTATTCACAAACAAACAGAAACTAAGAGAGTTTGCAAAAAAGAATCCACCTCTGCAGGAAATATTAAAGGAAGCCTTAGAACCTGAAAGAAAAAGACAGGAGAGAGAGGCTTGGAGGAGAGTATAGAAGAGAGAAAAGCAGAAAGGATAACCAAAAGAGTAAAAAGAAAGAAAAAATAAGATGACATACGAAAACCAAAGAATAAAATGGAGGAAATAAATAGTACATTTTCAGTAATATCATTGAATGTGAATGGATTAAATTCCCCAATCAAAAGATACAGGCTGACAGAATGGATAAAAAAACATGAGCCATCCATATGCTGCTTACAAGAAACTCACCTCAGACACAAGGATACAAGCCGGCTGAAAGTAAAAGGTTGGAAAAAGATACTCCATGAGAATAGTAAACAGAAAAGAGCAGGGGTAGCTATGCTAATATCAGACAAAACAGACTTCAAATGCAAAAAAGTGATAAGAGATGCGGAAGGCCATTATATATTAATAAAAGGGACGATCCTCCAAGAAGATATAACAGTCATAAATATCTACGCACCTAACCAGGGTGCCTCAAAATATGTGAGACAAACTCTGGCAAAACTGAAGGGAGAAATAGACATTTCTACAATAATCGTCGGAGACTTCAACACCCCTTTCACATCATTAGATAGAACAACTAGACAGAAGATCAACAAGGAAACAGAGAACTTGAACAATATGATAAACAAGTTAGACCTAACAGACATATATAGAACACTGCATCCAAACTCAGCGGGTTATACATTCTTCTCAAGTGCCCATGGATGTTTCTCCAGGATAGACCACATGTTAGGTCACAATACAGCTCTCAATAAATATAAAAAGATTGAAATTATACAAAGCACCTTCTCAGATCATAATGGAATGAAACTAGAAATCAATAACAGATAGGAAAAAAGGAAATTTGCAAATGTGTGGAGACTGAACAACACGCTCCTAAATATTCAGTGGGTCAAAGCAGAAATTGCAAGTGAAATCAGTAAATATATTGAGACAAATGAAAATGAGAACACAACATATCAAAATTTATGGGATACAGCAAAGGCAGTCTTGAGAGGGAAATTTATAGCTCTAAATGCCTATATTAAGAAACAAGAAAGAGCTAAACTCAAAGATTTAACTGAACAACTTGAAAAACTAGAAAAAGAACAGCAAACCAATCCCAAAGCAAAAAGAAGGAAAGAAATAATAAAGATTAGAGCGGAAATAAATGAAAATGAGAACAAAGAAGCAATAGAGAAAATCAACAAAACCAAAAGCTGGTTCTTTGAGAAGATCAGTAAAATTGACAAACCCCTCACTAGACTAACAAAGAAAAAAAGAGAGACGATGCAAATAAATACAATCAGAAATGAAAGGGGGAAAATTACAAATGACCTCACAGAAATAAAAAGAATCATAAGAGAAACTCTATGCCAACAAACTAGACAACCTGGATGAAATGGACAAATTTCTAGAAACTCATAACCAACCTACACTGACACAACAAGAAATACAAGAACTTAA
>JAKSZT010017719.1:6725668-6808914 GCA_026826555.1 Tolypeutes matacus | reverse complement strand
ACTCATAACCAACCTACACTGACACAACAAGAAATACAAGAACTTAACAAACCAATCACAATTAAGGAGATTGAATCCGTCATCAAAAATCTCTCAGCAAAGAAAAGTCCAGGACCAGATAGCTTCACAGGTGAATTCTACCAAGCATTTCTAAAAGAATTAACACCAATCCTGTTTAAACTCTTCCAAAAAATTGAAGAAGAGGGAAAATTACCCAACACATTTTATGAAGCCAACATCACCCTAATACCAAAGCCAGATAAAGATTCCACAAGAAAAGAAAATTACAGACCAATCTCTCTCATGAACATAGATGCAAAAATTCTCAACAAAATACTTGCAAATCGAATCCAGCAGCATATCAAAAAACTTATACATCACGACCAAGTGGGATTTATTCCTGGCATGCAAGGCTGGTTCAACATAAGAAAATCAATCAATGTAATACACCACATTAACAAATTGAAGGAAAAAAAACACATGATCATCTCAATAGATGCAGAAAAGGCATTCGACAAAATCCAACATCCTTTTTTGATAAAAATACTTCAAAAGATAGGAATAAAAGGAAAATTCCTCAATATGATAAAAGGCATATATGAAAAACCCACAGCCAACATCATACCAATGGGGAAAGGTTGAAAGCTTTCCCCCTAAGATCAGGAACAAGACAAGGATGCCCACTGTCACCATTGTTATTCAACATTGTACTAGAAGTTCTAGCGAGGGCAATTAGACAAGACAAAAAAATTAAAGGCGTCCAAATAGGAAAAGAGGAAGTAAAACTCTCACTGTTTGCAGATGACATGATCCTGTATTTAGAAAATCCTGAAGTATCCACAACAAAGCTACTTGAACTAATAAATGAGTTCAGCAAAGTGGCAGGATATAAGATCAGTAATGTAAAAATCAGTAATGTTTTTGTATACTAGTTTTTGTATACTAGTTTGTATACTAGTTTTGTATACTAGTACTGAACAATCTAAGGAGGAAATCAGGAGGAAAATTCCATTTCAAATACCTAGGAGTTAATTTAACCAAGGAAGTACAGGACCTATATGCAGAAAACTACAAAACAATGCTAAAAGAAATTTAAAAAGACCTAAACAAATGGAAAGACATTCCGTGTTCATGGATTGGAAGAATAAATATCGTGAAGATGTCAATCTTGCCCAAACTGATTTATAGATTCAATGCAATACCAATCAAAATCCCAACAGCTTACTTTACAGAATTAGAGAAGACAATTATGAAATTCATCTGGAAGGGTAAGTGCACCCGAATAGCCAAAAGTATTCTAAAAAAGAAGAGCAATGTGGGAGGAATCTCGCTGCCTGATCTTGAAACATATTACAAAGCTACAGTGGTCAAAACAGCATGGTACTGGCATAAAGATAGACATATCGATCAGTGGAACAGAATTGAGAATCCAAAACAAACCCTCACCTATACAGTCAACTGGTTTTTGACAAACCTACCAAGCCCACGCTGATGGGAAAAAACAGTCTCTTCAACAAATGGTGTTGGGAGAACTGGATACCTATAACCAAAAGAATGAAAGAGGACCCCTATCTCACCCCCTATACAAGAATCAACTCAAAATGGATCAAAGATCTAAATATAAAAGGCAGGACCATTAAACTACTGGAAGAAAATGTAGGGAAACATCTTCAAGACCTTGTAGTAGGTGGTGGTTTCTTGGACCTCACACCCAAAGCACGTGCAACAAAAGAAAAATTAGATAAATGGGACCTCCTCAAAATTAAACACTTTTGCACCTCACAGGGCTTTGTCAGAAGGGTGAAAAGGCAGCCAACTCAATGGGAAAAATATTTGGAAATCACATATCCGATAAGGGTTTAATATCCAGGATATATAAAGAGATGTTACAACTCAACAATAAAAAGACAAACGACCCATGGATAAATGGGCCAAAGACTTGAATAGACATTTCTCCGAAGAAGAAATACAAATGGCAAAAAAACACATGAAGAAATGCTCAACATCACTAATGATTAGGGAAATGCAAATCAAAACTACAATGAGATATCATTTCACACCTCTCAGAATGGCCACTATTAAAAAGACAGAGAACTACAAGTGTTGGAGAGGATGTGGAGAGATAGGAACACTTCTTCACTGTTGGTGGGAATGCAGGATGGTACAACCCCTATGGAGGACTGTTTGGCAGTTCCTAAAGAAGTTGAATATAGACTTGCCATGTGACCCTGCAATACCACTACTGGGTATATACCCAGGAGAACTGAGAGCAGTGACACGAACAGACATCTGCACACTGATGTTCATAGCCACATTATTCACCATTGCCAAAAGTTGGAAACCACCCAGGTGTCCATCAACAGATGAATGGATAAACAAACTGTGGTCTATTCACACGATGGAATATTATGCAGCTGTAAGAAGAAATGAAGTCATAAAGCATATGGCAACATGGATGAACCTGGAGGACATTATATTGAGTGAAGCAAGCCAGACACAAAAGGACAAATACTGTATGAATGCATTACTATGAACCAAATATATTGTGTAATATATTGTTTGATTCGCGCACACACAAAAAAACAAAAAAACAAACAAAAAACAAAACAACAACAAAAAAATTTACATGTATCCATTACATTTAATTGAGAAATGTATATATTTATTCATCTGTGTTTACTTTTTAGTTTTTAATTGCTTATGTTTTCAATTTTTAAATGTACAAAATAAAGTTAAAAAAAAAAGTTCTGTAATGCTTTATGAATTATATACACTTAAAAAAATTAATATCAACATTCTATGAACCAGAAATGAACCAGACTGATTTTCAGGGAAGACTTCAACGTACAACAGTTGTAAGGACTACCTATGAATGAAATGACAAGATCATTTCTATTCCTTCTAGTTCTATAATATTAATCTAAAACATACCTGTGAACTTCAAGAGCTCTGAAGATGGGGGGGGTTGTTGCTAATGTTAGAAGCAACCAAGTAGGTTTAAATTAAATAACTAAAATGGGGGTCGGCTGTGGCTCAACTGGTTGGGCGTCCGTCTCCCATATGGAGGGATCCGGGTTCGATCCCCGGGACCTCCCGGTAAAAAAAAAAAAAAAAAAAAAAAAGAAATCTTCGGAAGCGGCTGTGACTCAATCAGTAGGGCTCCCATTTACCATATGGGAGGTCCCGGGATCGGTTCCCGGAGCCTCCTGGGGAGGACAGGCCCGCCCCAGCGAGCACAGGCAGCAAGGCGGGGATAGATGAATAAATAAATAAAATCTTAAAAAAAAAAAAAAATTAAATAACTAAATGGTAATAACTGTCTCTCAATTCTGAGAACTTTATTTAAAGTGTCAACACTGCTTTGTTTCCCAAATAATAATGGCCTTCCATGAGGCTTCACAGTTTTCACATTTCTTAGCAGTGAACTACAAGCTGATAAACCAACTTTTTTTTTAATTAAAATTTTTTATTAGAGTAATTGTAGGTTTACCAGAAAAAAACATGCAGAAAGTACAGAACTCCCACATAACTCCCCCCCACACACACACACACGCAGTATCATTTTAACATTTTACATTAGTGTGATACACCAATTTTTAGAAGTCATCTGTTGGTGAGAAAACCAAGGCTATCATATCTAAAAGTTCAAATAATTCACTAATGCAACAGTAATTAAGGAAAGGTTCTCCATCCCCAAGTGTTAAATCTCCCCTAAGCCCTTCATGACTCTGGTCGAATTACTTTTATCTCAACCTTATCTGCCTTGTTCCCTTTCCCACAAGATAAAGGGATCCAACTGCAGGCAATACAGTTACATCCATCTGCCCCATGGGATCTAAGACCTCTCTCAATCAAAGACAGGGTGGGCATCACCATCCCAAAATCCTCAAGACTGAGGAGCGAACAAACATAAGGGGGGAAAGCAACTATGGATTAAAGTAGACTTATGATTATTCTAGCAATGGAAGAACTTGTATCATTAATATAAAGCCAGTGGCCACCAGAGGTTCTAAGGAGAGGGAGAGAGAAGAATAGGTACAACATGGGGGCATTTTTGGGACACTGGAATTGTCCTGCATAACACTGCAATGACAGATACGGGCCATTATACATTTTGTCAAAATGTATAAAATTGTGCAGCGCAAAGTGTAAACTATAATGTAAACTATAGTCATTGGTTAGTACAATGCTTCAATATGTGTTCATCAATTGTAACAAATGTACCAACTAATGAAAGATGTTGTTAATGTGGGAAAGTATGAGAGGGGGAGAGGTGAGATATATGGGAATACTATATAAATAAATAAATTTTATATATCTCTATCTATCTATCTATCTATCTATCTTTTTTTTTTTTTTTTTTTTTTTTTCTCCTGAGGTACCAGGGACCAGGGATTGAACCCAGGACCCCATATGTGGGAAGCCAGCACTCAACCACTGAGCCACATTGGCTTCTATGAGTTGGTTTTTTGGTTTGTTTTGCTTGTTGTTTGTTGTTTTTCCAGGAGGCACTGGGAACTGAACCCAGGACCTCCCATGTGGGAGGCAGGAGCTCAACCACTTAAGCCACATCTGCTTCCATCCCCTGTATTTTATAATTTTATTGAAGTTTATCATTCATACATGAACATACATAAACAATAAGCATATAGTGAAAGTTGTGAACATACAAAACAAACATGCATAACCTCATACAGGGCTCCCATACATCACCCCATCAATACCTTGCATTGTTGTGAAACATTTATTAGAAGTTATGAAAACTAACAAAAACAAATAAATAAATAAAAATAAAAAACAACAACAACAACAACAAAAAGTTATGAAAGAATTTTGTCAAAATATTACTACAGTACTAACTATAGTCTATACCTTACATTTGCTGTATTTTCCCCCAACTCACCCTATTATTATTATTTTTTTAATTTACTTTTATCCATTTTTACCCCCTACCCGTTTTTGCTGTTTTTGTGTCCATTCGCTGGGCATTTCTCTGTGTCTGTTTCCTGCCGTCTCTTCTCATCCTTCTCTTCCTGTCTTCACTGGGATTCGATCCTTGGAACCTCTGATGTGGGAGAAAGGCGTCCTATCGCCTGTGCCAACTTAGTTCCTGGTTTTTTGGCGCACCTCATCTTGGCTCTCCCTTGTGTCACTCTCCTGTTATGTCATCATCTTGCTGCGTGGCTCAGCAGGGCCTGATGGTGCACCCGCGCGTGAGGCCTGGGGGGCTCACCCACTCACGGGGCATGGCGGTGCACCTGCTTACAGGTCCTGATGGCTGGCACACCTCCTATATTTTTCTTTTTTTTATTTTTACTGGGAAGTCCAAGGGATCAAACCCAGGTCCCTCCACATGGGAGACGGATGTCCAACCATTTGAGCTACATCTGCCTCTTATGTCTTAAGGTTGACCAAAGATACCTAAAGTTACAGTCATTTCCCATACAGGATAGTCATATAATAAATCAGGCTTAGTTTATCACCAGTATTCTAAAAACCAGACCTATGGAGAAAAACTAGGTCTGGGGACACATGCATGGTTTCTAATATAGCAAATGTTTAGCCTACCCTGATTATCACAAAATCAGGACAGTGAGAATATTTGCAGAATCCCCTGTATTTTTGGTGTAACATTTATGTAATCTAAAGCTTCTTTTAAAATAAATAAATAAATAAATAAATGGATCCAAATAGATGTACTTTAAAAGTCTTTTGGGCTCAAAACCTTTATAATTCTGTGACTCTAAGTCAGTATATCTGAATGCATATTTTAAAAATAAAAAGAACCATAGATAAATATTTTGACACAACTGCTCATATACCATTTTCTATATTTCCATTTTTGGCATAGAAAGAAAGTTGCATAATTACTACACTTTATCTCCAATAACTTAAAGCTCCATTCCTTATAAACACGCAAACCTTATACTCAGAGGATAAATACCTTCAGCAAGAAAATCTCTCAAAATTTGGTTTAAAATCCCTCCAACAGTTTAAATTACATAAGTGTAAATAACACTGTCTACAAAAGCATTGGAAGATTCTTTGTCAATGGCTGTGGCAGTTTGATGTAATTATGAATTCCCCAAAAATATAATTGAATCATGCTTGTAAACTAATCTGTTAATCTAAACATGATTAAGTTAGGATTAGGGCATTAAGCCCCACCCCTTGGTGGGGGGGGGGATTAAATATAAAAGGCAAGGCACCCCCGCCCGCGTGGCGTGGTTGGCTGACCCAGCGAGCGCGAGCAGCAAAGAGGGGTAAATGAATAAATAAATAAAATCTTTAAAAAATAAAATAAAATAAAATAAAATAAAAGGCAAAGGACAGTTGAAACAGTCTTTTAAGAAGCAGTTTTGATGTTGGAAAGAAGAGAAGAAAAGCAAGCTGTTCGCCTGATCATCTACAGCTACCTTGTGGAAAAAACAAAAGCTAAGCCCAGAGAGAAACGCAGCCCCGGGAAGAGAGGAACCCCAGAAGCCTGAACCCTGGCAAACGCTGGCAACAGTCTTGCTTTAACACGTGGCAATGGACTATGGTAAGAAAAGAATATTAATGCTTTATGGCCTGATATCTATAAACTTCTACCCCAAATAAATACCCTTTATAAAAACCAACCCATTTTTGGTATTTCACATTAGCACCCCTTTAGCTAACTAATACAATAGCCTAGCTATCCATAATGTTTTTTTCATATCATAAGCTTTATTTCCTGTCTGACATCCTCAGGATCCAGTTTGACAGCTCCTCTGAACAATTTCTACTACAAGAGTTCTCTGGCCAATCTTGGCAAATGTAAACTGCTGCTAGGTAATATTTCTTTTGGTAAAAACTACATACCTTATAAAAGCATTATCTTCAATTGAATGCTCTCCACTCAAACACTCCATATTCTTCCCTAACATGTGAATCTTTAACTTTTCTATAACAAAATGGACATAGTTTATGGTATTGAAATAACATATTCATTCAATTTTCTTTGATAACAGAAGGACTCAAATTATAATTTTTCTTGAAAATGAATAAAAAATGGGTTTGGTAAATCATATTATAAACTCGAGTTATCTGAAACTCAAGTTCAATTACCCTATAAATACAGGTAGAGGGAAGCGGCTGTGGCTCAATCAGTAGGGCTCCCGTTTACCATATGGGAGGCCCCGGGTTCGGTTCCCGGGGCCTCCTGGTGAGGGCAAGCCCGCCCGCACGGCGTGGTTAGCTGACCCAGCGAGCACAAGCAGCAAGGGGGGGGATAAATGAATAAATAAATAAAATCTTAAAAAAAAAAAAAAATACAGGTAGATATCTAATCTACTAAGTTTTAGGAAATAAAAACAAAATTGAGTATAACCTAAAATGATAAGTATAACAATATAAATGGTACTTCCATAGCTAAGGAACTATACTTTTAATTCACTCTATCCACCTTTTTATTCAATACATGTTCCAATATACCTTTCCCTAACCAACAATAACCCATTGCTAAAGAGGCAAAATCTACATTTTAGAAACTGACAGAGCCCAAATGAACTGTTGGATCAACTGCTTAAATCAAAGTCTTTCCTTTAAAAATCTCAATCCTAACCCCATGAATGCTTTAATTTAATCCACATATTTATTTGGCCATAAGCATCAGATGATACAAAGTTTTATAAACTGTCTTCTTGTTTATAATCCAGTGGAAAGAACAAAAGAATATACAAATTTAAAAATATGTATTATATTGGTATGACATAGAAAAAGCATAGGATTAGAAGTTTTATTCATCATTAGATATATGACCTTGAACAAATGACTTGTCTCTCTAGAAAAACACAGCTGACCAAACCTGAAACAAATATAAATGGAAAATCTGAATAATCTTTTATCTATTAAGGAAATAGATCTGTAATTAAGCAGCTTCCAAAGGAAATCACCATATGGCTTAACCAGAGAATTTTTCTAACCATTTAAGGAGGAAAAAACACCAATATTATGCAAACTTTTCCAGAGAACAGAAAAAGAGGAAACATTTCCCAAACCATATTATAAAGCCAGGAGAACCTTGATGTCAAAACCTGATGAAGGGCAGTATATCAACAGGAACATATATGCAAAAATCCTGAAAAATATATAAGTAAACTGAACCCTGCAATACATAAGAATAATATATCACGACTTACTTGGGTTTATTCCAGAAATGCCAGGTTGCTTTATCATTAGAAAAAAATTAACCAGCATAATTCTACATATGATCCTTTCAAGAGACACAGAAAAATCATTTGATAAAATTAAACATCCATTCATGATTTTTAAAAAGATCTCAAGGACTTCTATTTCTGGCCAAGATACAGTAACAGGGACTCGATTTACCCTCCTGGCCTAAAACAACAACAACAACAACAACAACAAAAAAAAAAAACAGAAAAAACATATGAAACAATAGTTTTCAAGACAATGAACATCAGACAATGATGAACTGATCTCTGAGGACAAATGAGGTGAGTCCTACAACCTCCCCAGCTCACTGCCTTGGGAGTGTTTCCACGGTGTGGTGCAAGGAGGGGAAACCCAGGCAGGGCCCAAGGGACACCCTAAATTAAGAATATGGAGCTAAGAGTCCAGAAAACCATAGCAGCTAGAGTTTGCAAGGCAGACTATCATAGGGAAGAGCGCTATAGAGGAAAAAATGCTGGGGATATGTGAAAAGTGCTCCTCAAGTAGTAATTGGGCCATACATGGAAGGAAAGTACCAAAGACAGAGGAAAGAACTATCTGAGAGGATTGGACGAAACAGTGCCTGGAGTTTACCTAGGGTAAACAGTAGTACCTGTTCCCAACAGCCAGACTTGGAAACCTCATAATTCCCAGGCACTGAGCAGAATATTCAGAAGGATCTTGCCCCAGTAGTGGAAATTAGGACTGAGAACAAATGCTACCCTGGTCCCACCTAACAAGGCATAAAAGCAAGACCCAATAGTATCAAACTGTTACCAAATAATTTAACTGTATCTGAGGAAAGATCTCACAAAATTAAAAAAAAAAAAAAAAAAATCTCCAGCACTTTTTCTGTAAAGACCAGATAGTAAATGTTTTAGGCTTTGTGAGCTATGTAGTCTCTGTTATAACTACTCAACTCTGCTGTTGGGCAAAATCTTGAAGGTTCATCATGTGACAAAAAGGTTTCTGACTTCTTAAATAATCAGAGGAATGCAAATTAAAGCCACATTGTGCCCCAGCAATGAGCATACCTATACCCAGATCTTGGTTTCTAATACCATTCTCCAATAAAAAGAACCAGGGATACTTGGAAAAATGGCTGATTCTATGACTGGGGCAGAATACAAAGTATCTTGTATTGCCAGAAAATAAGGAAGTGCCCCCCTCCAAAAAAAGAAAAAGAAACAACAACAAAATAAAAACACCACAATGATAGGGTTATATCAAAGGAACACAAGAGCCAACAGAAAGAGCTCCCAAAGGCCAAAGCTGGAACAAATTGAACAACAAAATAAAGTAGTATTGGGTTATAACCCAAAGCATAAAATAAATATCCATGAATCTAAATAAATAAATGGGGGAGACTAAACAAATCTCACAGGCAGGAGAATTTCAAATAATTTATATAGCTACTTCTCCCTCAAAGAGGTAGAGCATAATATCCCAATCCTCAATTGTGCGCTATGAATAGTGACTTCCTTTCAAAGAGTAGAGTATGAAAAGGGGAAAAAAGGAGTAAATTTACAGTGAAGAAACCTGAGGAACTTCACCCAGCTGATCAAGGTTGACAACACCACCAAAGTCATATGAATAACATGCACCCTTGGTAGATGTAATGAAAATGGCATTTTACCTCTATGGTCTTCCTCCCTAAAACCTACACCCCTAGTCTAATCATGAGAAAAACATCAGACAAATCCTAATTAAGGTATATTCTACAAAACACTTGACCAATACTACTCAAAATTGACAATGTAATCAAAAACAAAGGAAGTCTGAGAAACTGTCACAGTCAAAAGGAGCCTAAGGAAGTATGACAACTAAATGGAATGTGGGACCCTGAAATGGAAAAACTACATTTTTTATGTAAAAACTAAGAAAATTAGAATAAAATATGAACTTTAGTTAATAATTAAATATGAAATATTTTTCTCTGCTTCCTCTTAAGTGTTATATATTCATTATGAAATGTAATCGAAGCAACTTTTTCTTTTTTTCTGTTTTTTTTCCATTTGTTATTCTTTTATTTATTTATTTATTATTTTATTTTATTTTACTGGAAGCAACTTTTTTAAAAAGTAAAAAAGTGAAAAAGAATGAAGAAAATCCAGAAAGTATAAATAAATAAATAAATAAATAAACAAATAAACAAACAAACAAATAAATAAATATTATCCAAAATTCCACCCCCTGGAAGTAACCATGATTAATATTCCAAAGCCATGGTTCCCAAACTGTGTGCACGGGCACCCCAGGACACTACAGCAAATTCACAAAGATGCTGAAGGATAATTTAAAATTTCAAGGGAAGCACAGTGACATCTGTCGGAGATTATGCAAACTACAAGCTTTAGATAGTTTTGTTTTGTTTCAATTTTATTGATATACATTAATAAAGCAAAAATCCATCTAAAGAGTACAATCAATGGTATTCGGTGTAACCACATTTGTGCATTCATTACCCCAGTCACTCCGAGAACACTTTCATTATTCCAATAATAATAATAAACAGAAAACAAACAAAACTCCACCTCTCAATCTCTCTATGCCTCACCTGCTGTACATAGCTGCTATTCTTTTTCCTTCTCTCCTAGTATATTTGTATTTATATTTTGTAAAAACAGTCTTATATATGCAATATCACCCATATTTGAGTTTTACATGAGGTTTTACTATCTTAATACAGTCCCATGTTACAGTTTTTAGCTATCCTTCTAGTAATATACATGACCCTAGACTTTCCTTTTCAACTGGTCATACCCATATAATAGCACTGCTAGTTACAAACACCATGATATGCTTTAACCATTTCTATTCATTTCCAAAGATTTACAAACAACCTTTTAAACAATTCTGCACAGATTAAATCTCAGCTTTCCATTCTCTACCCTCCTTCTATTTTCTGGTGACCTATAGTCTAATTATTAACTCCATGAGTTTACACATATATTTACTTCATAATAGTGCAATCATACAGTATTTGACCCTTTGTGTCTGGATTGCTTCATTCAACATAATGTCCTCCAGGTTCATCCATGTTGTCATATGCTTCACGACTTAATTTCTTCTTACTGATGCATAATATTCCATCGTGTATATTCACCACAGTTTGTTTATCCATTCATCAGTTGATGGGACACCTGGGTTGCTTCCAACTTTTGGCAATCACGAATAACATCACTATGAACATCAGTGGGCAGATGTTTGTGTCTGCTCTCAGTTCTTCTGGGTATATACCTAGTAATGGTATTGCTGGGTCACATGGCAAGTCTATATTCAAATTCCTTAGGAACTGCTAAACAGTCCTCCACAGTAGCTGTACCATTCTACATTCCCACCAACAAATAAGCATTCCCATCTCTCCACATTCTCTCCAAAATTTAAGTTTTCCAACTTTTTAATAGCAGCCTGTCTAATAGGTGTGAAATGATATCTCATTGTAGTTTTTTTTTAGTTTTTTTTTTTTTTAAGATTTATTTATTTCTCCCCCCCACCTCACTGTTTCGCACTTACTGTCTGCTCTCTGTGTGTTCTTCTGTGTCTGCTTGTCTCCTCTTTAGGCAGCACTGGGAACCAATCCTGGGGCCTTCCGGAGTGAAGAAAGGTGTTCAATCTCTTGCGCCACCTCAGCTCCCTGGTTTGCTGCGTCTCTAATTGTCTCTCTTCTGTGTCTCTTTTTGTTGGGTCATCTTGCTGCACCAGCTCTCCGCGTTGGCCAGCACTCTGTGCGGGCCAGCACTCCTGCACGGGCCAGCATTCCTATGCAGGCCAGCACTCCGCATGGGCCAGCACTCTTGCACAGGCCAGCCCTCTGCATGGGCCAGCTCTCCACTTGGGCCAGCTTGCCATGCAGGCCAGCTTTGCCTTTCACCAGGAGGCCCCAGAAATCGAACCCTGGACTTTCTATATGGTAGTGGGAGCCCAATCACTTGAGCCACATCTGCTTCCCTCATTGCAGTTCTGATTTACATTTCCCTAATTGCTGGTGATGTTGAACATTTTTCCAAGTGCTTCTTTACCATTTGTATTTCTTCTTTGGATAATTGTCTTTTCAAGTCTTTTGTCCATTTTTTAATCGGGTAGTTTGTCTTTTTTATTGTTGAGTTGTGTGATCTCTTTGTATATCATAGATATTAAACCCTTATCAGATACGTGACAGCAAAATATTTTCTCCCATTGAGTTGGCTGTCTTTTCACCCTTTTGACAAAGTCCTTTGAGGTGAAAAGTGTTTAATTTTGAGGAAGTCCCATTTACCTATTTTTTATTTTGTTGCTCATGCTTTGGGTGTAAAGTTTAAGAAACTAAACTGTAGGATGTTTTCCTACAATTTCTTCTAGGAGTTTTATGGTTCTCACTTTTATATTTAGGTCCTTGATTTTTCACATGAGAATCACTCCACATTCCTTTCAATGTCAAATCTTTATGCAGCTGGTTTTTCAGAGGTTGCTGTCAAAAAAAGCAAATACCATGTGAAAATCATTGTGGTACAGGAAATGAGGTGATGGCATCCAGCAGGATCTCCACAGTTTAAGATATTGTGCAATGTCCAACACACACCCCACTAGTAATTGTGGCTATCCAAGAATGAAATAAAAATACTTTTTTTGTTGTTTAAAAAAAACAAAACATTGTATTAATATTTTTTACAGCCAACAGAATTGCTAAAAATAAAAAAATACCAAGTGCTGGCAGGGAAGTAGAAAAATTGGAATTCTCACACAAGTTGCTGAAGGGAGTGTAAATTGGTACAAGTACCTCAGAAAACAATTGTCAATATTTAGTTAACAATGACCCTTTTGTATGACCCAGAAATTCTTCAGACATATACTCTAAAGAAACTCTTGCACATGTACACCAGGAGATACTTAAATAATGTTTACGGCTACACTGTTTATACTTTAGAAACAACTCGATTACCCATAGACAAGAGAATGGATAAACCGTGACAGTCATATAATTGAATATTACATAAAAGTGAAAATGAATGGACGATATCTACATGCATCAGCATGAATAATCTCAAAAACCTAATGTTGAATGAATAAAACACAGTATTATTTCACATGTATAAAGTTTAATAAATTTAAAAGTAAACAATACATTTACAGTTATATTTATATGTTGTAAAACCACAAAAAAATACAAGGGAATGAAAAAACATCCAAAGTAGTGCTTTTCTTTAACAGAGGAGGAAAAGCAGTGAATGCCATAGGCATACACTTGTATGCCATAGGCATACAAGGAATTCCAAAGATATTGATAATATACTATTTTTTAAGTTGGCCAGTAGGAACATTTATCTGTTTATTATTATTCCTTAAAGTATTTGTATGAGATATATGCTTTTTTGGTATATATGATAGGTTTAATTTTAAAATATAATTAAAAATAAACATTCATTTAACAAAATATTTAGTAGAACCTACTATGTTCCAGATATTTTCTGTGCTTTAGAAACAAAGAAATATTCCTGCCCTCATTGAGCTTATATTCTAGTAGGCAAAGGAAGACAGAAAGCAAAAATTAGAATGAATGAATGAAAAACTATATATACTTTTTAATTAATAAAAGAAATAGTACAGCAGGGAAAGGGATATCAGGAGTATAGGATAGATTCTAATATGAAATATAACTGAATTTGAGATGTTTGAAAATTTTATTACAAATTTTAAAATCTTAGATTTTTACCATTTATGAGAAATTGAAAAATATAAAAGATTAAATCATCAATAATATATTGAGAGAAACATATTTTCTGCTTTCAGTTTTCTCGAGACTATCAAGTAGACTATCCATCGAAAGTTCTCAGTGTTGAGAGGGAATGTGGCTCAAGAGGGAATGCTGAACATCTGCTTCCCACATGGGAGGTCCGGGGTTCAATTCCCGGTGCCTCCTAAGAACAGAAAAAAAACAAACAAGCAAACAAATGAAAAAAAAAAAAAAAAAAAAACAACTCAGGGGGGCCTATGTGGCTCAGTGGTTGAAAGCCAGCTTCCCACATATGAGGTCCAGGTTCAATCCCTAGCGCCAGTACCTCGGGGAAAAAAAAAAAAAGTTCTCAATGTAAAAAAATACCTAGCATATCTAGATGCTTTAAAAATATCTGTTGAACAAATTTTTTTCACATGAAAATCTACCTTAATTATTTCATTTTCTAAGCTACATTTTACATAAATGATAAAACAAATTTTTTAAAAGAATTTATGAAAATGAATGGCTGAACTCTCATTTACTGTTTCATCTATTATATTTGCTTTTTTATCTGGTGTCATTATTCAAACAGAACAATTTTTTTTAACTTTATTTTGTACATTTAATAATAGAAAATATAAACAATTAAAAACTAAAAAGTAAGCACAGATGAATAAATATATACATTTCTCAATTAAATGTAATGGATACATATAATTTTTTTTTTGGATCAAATAATATGTTACACAATATGCTGTAAAGGATAAAGTAATCTGAAAATGAGAGAATTAAGAAAAATCTGAGGCTTTCAGAACCATTATGTTGACTGAATCAAAGACTGCATTCCTGCACCTGAAGATGGCCTTCACTAAGTTCACTATCAAATCACATATTTAACATCTACTCTCACGTATGGAGATTGATGTCCAACAAAATTAAGTAGCCTCACATTTCTGACTTTAAATCTTGGATCTAACAGACTTGCAACAGCATGAACTACCTAGAAGCAAAATTCTTTACATTCTTTCTTTTTTTTTTTTTAACTCCCTATTCCCTACCCCTACCTGGTCCCCTGGAAACCTATAATCCTAGATTCTGGCTCTGTCAGTCTCCTTTTCATCTTAATGGTCTTTGTTTTCTTTGATAGCCAAAAGCAATAATGCACGTAGGTTACCCAAAACAAGTACTTTTATCTAATTTCCTAAGCCATTAGAAAGGAATGTCTGATAAAGTTATACTGCCTCAGTTGCAAGAATTAGTAAACAAATAGAAAATAATGGTTTTAGAAGCTTGAGGAAGTTTTTGAAAGGAAAAGGCATCCTCATCAAGGATTGTTTTCATTTCGTTTATGGGAGCCTTAATAAACTGTTATAGGAAATTATCTCCGTCAAATAATTTTTTAATAATTTCTCTGTCACTATTTTAGTGTGAATAGCAAAAATTTTATAGAGCCAGACAAACTGTAGTTGTCTTACTGTTCCACTTCCTAGCTGTGTTACTTTGGGTAAGTCACTTCATTTTTCTGAGCCTCAGTTCCTATATTTGCAAAATGGGAGTACTACCACCTATCATCTAATGAGGTAAATTATATAAACTTAATCTGCTAATAAGCAGCATGGGGATTAAGTTTATCATCCCTTGGTCCCTTCCTACTATTTAGTTCAGTACCTACTAGCAGTCTATTTTGTGCAATCAACCTAAACACTAAACAATTAAGAATGTATAACAACACATAGCAAACACTTAAGGTCTGTATATTTTCATTGCATGTAAATATTCATCAATAAACTTAAAGGACTTATTTAAAAATAGGAAATGTATTTCAGATATCACAGTGTAATCTATCAGTTACCAATAAGTCTTTAAACTTTCTTGGCACAGAAAATGCCACTCATTATCAGGAAGTCCAGAAACTAGCACTAGCCCATCCCAACCCAGATTTTGAAATTTCTCAATTATCTTCTCCCTGATCCTTTTTCATAAAAAGGCCATTCTGGTCTAGATCTCTTAAGTGAAACATAAGACTCCAAAGATCTGAATCATGTTTGTTAATTTCTCAGTCTCTTCAACATTCCCAACATCTCTCTCTCCCTAATTTCTTAGGTGTATTTCCTCCACCATTCCAGAGTGTAATCTTTCTACTGGTTATCGTTCCCCTCCCCAGTAATACCAGTAATAGTAGTTGCAGTAGCAGAGTAGCAGTAGTAAGAAACAATAAATAACCAACACGTTATCACAGGTACAAATTACACACTTTATTTGTGTATGTCACTGAAGTCTCACAATAACCCTATGGAGTAGATACTATGTAACAGATGAAGAAACAGTTACAGGAGGATGTTGCTTTCCAAAGTCATACACCTGGGCTGACTAATTCCAAAGTCACTGTCCTTTACTAACACGTATGCAACCTTCTAAATTAGAAGTACATGGGAAGAGAGATGTGGTAGATGGAGTTATGAATCCCAGGAAACATTCTTAATCTTAATTCACATTCCTGTGGGTGTGAATCCATTGTGAATGGACTTTTTTTTTTTTTTAACAAACTTTATTTTGAAATACTTTCAAACTTGCAGGACAGTTGCAAAGTAATACAAACCCCTACAGAGAACTCCATCATACCCCATCCCCCCAGGTACCCAGATCCACCAATTTTAACATTTTGCCACATTAGTCACATCATTCTATCTATTCCTTAAACTTGTATCCAGCTAGTGTTATAACAGCTTTTCGTGAATACCAGGAGCTAACAAAAAGTTACAGAAGAAGAAAAAAGAAGGAAGAAGAAAAAGGAGGAGGAGGAGGAAGGCAAACAGAAAACAACTTTCCCAATTCTTAACAGACTGACCATGGAACTGCTCTTCTTTCAGGGATTGGCCATAAATGAGACTAGCTTGGAGAATAGCTTGAAGTCAAAGCAAAAGAGCCTCCCTGGTCCTTTCTGGGCCTGTATCTTGTCTTGGGCATATGCATGTGGCTCTGGAAATTCCCTGTTAACATGGTTAGGAATGTCCCCTTTTCCACAGGAAAGTTTCCTCACGGTCCAGGGCACCATACTGTATGTCCTCCAGTCAGGAACTCCTTGCCCCAGGCAGCCACTTCACTGCACCCCCAGTTTTCTCTAGGAGAACTCTGCAAGCTGCCTTCTAAATACAGGGCAAGTTCTGGGACTGCATCCCTCAGGCCACCACCAGACAGACTTAGCCAGATATATATGCTCTTAGTATGTACCCGGGCGTTATCTCTGCTCCCTTCAGAAATGGAACCAGGAATCAGCACTGGAAATGTGGGCCAGCTCCATACCAAGCAGATGATGGGTTGGGGAGGGGCAAGCCAGGGCACCAAAAGATACTGCCTTTTTTTTTTTTTTAAGGCGGTACCAGGGATTGGACTCAGGACCTCTTAGATGCAAAGCAGGCGCTCAACCACTGAGCTACTCAGATCCTGCCACTTTTACCCACTCCAATCCTGCCACTTTTAAGTAGCCTTTTTCATGATTCGGCGCTAACCCCGTTATTGTACTCCTTTAACTGTTTTCTAGAGTTTTGAGAAAGATGTGCCTGCCAGTTAGTTCTTCCTTGAAAACTCAAGTACCTCTTCTTTTGCTTAGGTTCTGGAGAACTGGAAAAAAGGGACAATTCACTGCAGATTGCATCCATGAAGAGAACCCACAGCTTATAAAGCAGAAACTATGATAGGTTTGGGAGTGCTCTGGAGTACCAGGGATGAAGGAGAAAGCAGAGCCATAAAAAAACTAGACTTAGTTGACTTTGATTTGCCCATTCTTCCCAGACAGCCAAGGAAGGATCAGAACCAGAGGCAGAGGAGAAGAGAAGTGACTCTATACCGGGCAACTACTTCACGCCCTCCTTCCTCCCTCCCTCCACTTTCATCCCTCCCTCCCTTCCTTCCTTCCTTTTAGGGGGTACCTGAAATTGAACCCGGGACCTTGTACATGGGAAGCACGTGCTCAACCACTGAGCTACACCCACTTCAAGCCACAGTTTTTTATAACCTAATCTGAGAAGTGATATCTCATCACATCTGCTGTAGTCTATTCACTAAAAGTGAGGGACTAAGTCCAGCCCCCATTCAAGAGGAGGAATTAAGCTCTATCTTTCAAAGAAAGTAGAATCAAAGAATTTGTGACAGATCTTTAAAACCCTCTCAGGGACTAAAAGAATTACCAAAGGAAAAAAAATAGTAGCTGGATAAGTTATTAAGATATCAATGGATGCTTTATTCTCATTGTATTTCCTAATACCCAAGATAGTCCTCTTTGCTTCCCTGTCTTAAGGGAGGTTTGTGTTTGTTTTTTGAAAACATGAACTCCTTGAGGAGATTATGCAGGGGGAGACTGGTGAAAAGATGAGTGCCTTTGTGGGGAGAAAGAGAAACCAGGAATAAAAAGCCAGTGATTTATCTGAGGAGGGAAGGAGTTTCTTAGGGACCCACAAAAGAAGGGAGCTTGCAACCCCACTTCCTAGTAGTGATCTAGATAAATGGCAAGCCTTAGAAGTAAATCTGTGTATTGTACTTCTAGATACCAGAGCCTCCACACCTAACAAAGATTCTTGTGCCTGAGCTTGGCCAAAACAGAGTCACCAAACTTCAAGGAACCATATCCTCTTGGACAATAAGCTTATCAATCACAGCCACCTTAAAGAGGAGTGAATGCCCCCTATTAATAACTGAGATAAAAATTTTCATCAGTTTAGTAGAATGGGGGGGGAGGGGTCTTGGGGTTGGGTTTAATTTCATTTAAAGGAAATAAAATATCATAACATTTCTTACTTACCTGATTTTGTGGACTAAGATTCATATTTACTATATGGCCAATTAATTTACTTACTTATGAATATATTTGCAACTAATTAACCCTGGTGGTTTCACAGAAAGTGCCAAAGTGAAAATATTAAGATTTTTCCATCAGTAACATTACCTTAAAATTTTTCCAGGCTACACTCTCCAATCGTATAGAATTTAAGCAATTAGTAATATATCCTTGTGTATACAAGTGAATTCCCCACCCCAAAAAATTCCTGGCCTTATGGGAAAGCCAACCATTCAGGCAATATTTTTGGTTAGTATTGGGGATTGAATCATATCCCCAACAAAAGGCATGTTCAGGGCCCAACTCCTGGTCCTGTGGGTATGAACCCATTTGTAAATAGGGCCTTTGAATATTTTATTAGCTAAGGTGTACCTAAACTGAGTAAGGGTGGGCCTTAATCCAATATGACTGAAATCCTTATAAGCAAAGGAAATTGGACATAGAAAGAAAAGCCATGGGGAGCAGCCAGAAGCTGGGAGTCAAAAAAAAAAAAAAAACAGAAAAGAAAGGAGAAGAGGCCACTATGTACATTAGCATGTGACAGAAAAGAACCAAGGTTCACAAGCAGCCAGCCCCAGAATGCCACAGCCTTTGAGGAGAAAGCATTGCCTTGCTGCTGCCTCAATTTTGGACTTCTCACCTCAAAACCACAGTCAATAAATTCCTATTGTTACGCTAACCCATTGTATGGTACTTGTTTCAGCAAAGGGAACTAAAGCAGTTAGGGATCCATAATTTCCACGAAAAAGAAAAAAATCAATTCTACCACTTGATCATTTGATCAACAGATTCGGCCAGAACCAGCATTACAGATTACCTATATTTCAGAATCTTATCAAAAAATATAACTGCCAACTTTGTCCTACTCAACTTTTGTGAAAAAAAAAAAAAAAAAAAAATCCAAGTAATAGAAGTTATATTTATGGAGGAATTATGTTTATGAAGGAACATAGTATAATCCATTCATTCTTCTAGATTTGTTGCTTCCAAAACAATGTTTGGGTTATACAATCCTTTCTTTCAAACAAGTAGGACCTTAGGATATAAAACAGATAAACATGAAATTGTTTTAGTTAGAAGCAGAGTGATGCTAAAAAGAACAAGTCTCCTTGGAGAAATGGCTAATACCAGACCTTAGCAGAAAATGTACCACATGGACCTGGAATATCTTACTGAAGCAAAGAAGTTTACTAGGGTCGTATCAAAAGGTCCCAGGAGGGAAGTGGATGTGGCTCAAGTGGTTGGGCTCCTGTCTACCATATGCGAGGCCCTGGGTTTGGTTCTCGGGGCCTTCTGGTGAGGGCAAGCTGATCCGCGCCTGCAGAGAGCTGATGGCCCACACCCATGCCCACAGAGAGCAGACAGCCCATGCCCATGGAGAGCTGGTGCAGCAAGATGATGCAACAAAGGGGAGACAAGCAGACACAGAAGAAATGCAAAGCAAATAGAGAAAGCAGACAGCGAGCACAAGTGGCAAGGACGGGGAGAGTAAATAAATAAATAAATATCTTTAAAAAAAAAAAAAAGGTGCCAGGAATAAAAAGGCAGCTGACTCAATAGGAGAAAATATTTGGAAATCACATATCCGATAAGGGTTTGATATCCATGATATATAAAGAGATGTTACAACTCAACAATAAAGACAATGACCCAATTTAAAAATGGGCAAAAGATATGAATAGACATTTGTCTAAAGAATACAAATGGCAAAAAAACACATGAAAAAATGTTTAACAGCACTAGCAATTAGGGAAATGCAAATCAAAACTTCAATGAGCTATCACTTCACACCTATTAGAATGGCCACTATTAAAAAGACAGAAAACTACAAAATGTTGGCGTAGATGTGGAGAGATAGGAACACTTATTCATTGTTGGTGAGAATGCAGAATGGTATAGCCGCTGTGGAGGACTCTTTGGCAGTTTCTAAAAAAGTTGAATATAGATTTGCCACATGACCCGGTAATACCACTCCTGGATATATACCCAGAAGAACTGAGAGCAGTGACACAAACAGACATCTGATGTTCATAGCAGCATTATTCATGATTGCCAAAAGATGAAACAACCCAGGTGTCCATCCACTGATGAATAGATAAACAAACTATAGAGTATTCATACGATGGAATATTATGCGGTTGTTAAGAAGAAATGAAGTTATAAAGCATATGGCAACATGGATGACCCTGGAGGACATTATGTTGAGTGAAGCAAGGCAGGCACAAAAGGACAAATACTGTTATGATTGTGCTACTATGAACTAAATATATTGTCTAATCTCATGGAGTTAATAACTAGAAAATGGGTCACCAGAAAATAGAACGACATTAGAGAATGGAAAGCTGAGGGTTAACTTGTACAGAATTGGTAAAAAAAAAAAAAAAAGGTTGTGCGTTAATCTTTGGAAATGAAAAGGTGAAAGCACAACATAATGTTTATAACTACCAGTACTATTATATGTGTATAACAGTGGTTGAAAGGGAAAGTCTAAGATCATGTATATTACTAAAATGAAAGCTAAAAAATGCCACATGGGACTGTATTGCACAGTAAAACCTCATGTGAAATATGAATATGGGTAATATTGCATATATAAAACTGTTTTTTTTTAAACTGAACAAATGTTAATGTTACAAGATGTTAATATCTGGCAAAAAAAAACCCACAATATTATGATAAGTGAAAGAAAACAGACACAAAGCACTACATACTGTATGATTCCATTTATATAAAATATAAATATAAATCTTAAAAAGATGAAATTAGATTTGTGGTTATGTAGGCGATAGAAGGATTGAGAGGTGACTGCTAAGGGGTGTGGAGTTTTCTTTTTGGAGTAATGAAATTGTTCTAAAATTTTTTGTAGTGATTAATGCCCAACACTATGATTATACTAAAAGCCATTGATTGTACACTTTGGATAGATTGTATGGTATGTGAATATATCTCAATAAAACTGCTTTTAATTAAAAAAAAAAAATTCCAGTAGTCAACTTGAAGAGGCTGCCACTGGACAAAACTAGATCAGATGAACATCAATAAGAATAATAACTATAATGGGCAGAAACTCATTGAATATGTTTAAATCCATGGGTTAATGATATTATTCTTTATTAAAAAGAAAGAAAATCACCTTTGGAGCATGCTAGGGAATCAACTCATATTGAAACTTAAAGAAAGAGGGGAAAACAAGCGCGTATCCTGTTTTTCCTTTTACAAGGATTATCCTGTACTTCAGGATAATCAAATCATTGGTGAAGGGAGGGATAGGATATGACTGCAAAAGGACAGCACAAGGGAGTTTTGGAGGGTGATGGGAATGTTCTGTACCCTTATTGCAGTGGCAGTTACATGAATCTATACATGTGTTCAATTTCATAGACATGTACACACAAAAGTCAATTTTACTGTATAATTTTAAAATAAAATTTAAAAAAATTTTAAGTCAACAAGGGAAACTTCTTATGAAGTATTCCAGCTAATAATAAAGAAAAAATGAAAGAATTAGAAGACCACCATTTGTAACCCCTAATGAAATTGGAAACCTTAGACACTGAATACTATGGGTTATTAAAATCAAAATAAGAGAGGTCTTTTTTTTTTTTTTTTTTACCGGGAGGTACCGGGGATTGAACCCTGGTCTCTCCATATGGTAGACGGACGCCGAACCTCTTGAGCCACATCCGTTTCCCATAAGAGAGGTCTTGATGGAAGTACACAGCTCTCCTATGAAGTATTCTTTTAAAAAATAAATCAAACCTCAATCTCATCAAATCACTAGAACTAGTTCTAACTACCAATTTTCAAGACACACAGAAAACAGAGAAACATGCTAAATGAGATACTATGGAAATAGTTGCCATTTGGTCAGTGTAGACAGAAGAGAATTTTAGGGAGTGATGGAAATGTTCTATATTATGATTATAGTGGTGGTTATGCAATTGCATGCATTTGTCGAAATTCAAAGAACTGTGTATTAAAGTAGATGAACTTTACCATATGCAATTTTTTTCAAGTTATTAAAAAATTCAGACTGTGCAAAATTCTTAACCATGAAAATGCTTTCTGCAATAAATAAGCAGCTGGGAAAAAAGAAACAAAGTGGGAAAACTACAGATTAAAAAAAACTTAAGATCTAATCAGGGGAGCGGATGTGGCTCAAGCTGTTGAGTGCCTGCTTCCCACATGGGAGGTCCCAGGTTCGGTTCCCGGTGCTTCCTGGCGGAAAAAAAAAAAAAAAAAAAACACAAACAACAAGCAAAACAAACGAAAAAACCAACTCAGGGAAGCTGATGTGGCTCAACGGTTGAGTGCCGTCTTCCCACATTCAAGGCTCCAGGTTCAATCCCAGACCCTCCAGTACCTCAAAAAAAAAAAAAAAAAAAAAAAGCCAAAAAATTAATTTAAAATTATTACCCTTATCTAGATCCTTTTTTTAATAAAAAAAAAAAAAAAAAAAAAAAAAAAAGAAAGAAAAGCTTAGCCAACTGAGAAATTTGAACACTGACCAGACTTTGATGACTTTAAGGGAATATTGTTATTTTTTAAGTTGTTGTTAATGGCATTATGGTTATGATTTTTAAAAGAGTACTTATCTTTCAACAATACATACTAAAATAATTACAGGTGAATAATATGCATGGAATATGCTTCAGGTGGAGTAAGTATATTAGATGAAACAGCATTGAGTTGGTAATTTTTGAAACTGGGTGATGAATAATTCAGGTTTATTGTAGTATTTTAAGTCTGTCTGTATCAGAAAATTCCCATATTAGAAAAGATATATAAATAAATATTTTAAAAGCAGAAGTGGTGCCTTTAGATGCTAGCTCCTTTAACCTCCCACTGGCTACTCCTGGCATTTCACCCTCCATGAAGTCCTTGGAGCTCTTTGTGCTCTTTTTGAACACCCTTGAAAATCACAGCTTGAGCTATTCTAGGTTTTATTCTTGAATAAAATATCACCATCAAAATGTTGATTACTATGACCATGCTATCTTGGCCCCCCTGCAGAAACTGCTCAGGGAATTGAATTCTGACATTATGCCCTAGGTTTTCACTGACACATGTTACAAGAAACAGTTTACCAAAACCACTGCATTTGCTATAGGGATTTTGCTAAGGCAAACACTATCATAAAGAAACTCTGTAACTAGAGGATATTCCTGTTTTGGGTAGCATAGACTGATAAACCTTCCTCCAATTTTTTTATATAACTACCTTCAGAATCTCAGTTTCTCACAGAAGAGTACAGCAATCAATTTCCTGTCTGATGAATACCTGCAGAAAGATCCTTCCATGAATGGATACTCCTGCAAAGAAGGAGATAACACCTTGCTAACAGGAGTCACAAAAGACAAAAAGCAGCTTGGTCTGTTTCCATATCCATGTTACCAAAACATTCTATTGTCCTCTTCACATTTCATTCAATATACTCTAAGTTATTTCATTCATTTTCATTACTGTAATCACCAAGTGTTTGCTGATGATTTCTAAAGCTGCCTCTCAAATCCAAATCTCTCTTCTTGGCTCTAGACTCATTTTTACTTACCTGTTTAGAAATGATTTATTGAAGCACTTTACACTACACATAGTAAAGAAAAACTCATAATCCTACCCTTCCAAATTTGTTTCTGCTCCTATATCTGCTATCTCTATTCAAAGAGAAGTATTCCCCATCCAACATATTTATTCAAGTTAAAAACTCCTCAAGAAGCTGTGTGGGAAAGGAAAAGACAAGTCAGACTGGGAGAAAATATCTGCAAAGCATAAATCTGATTTTTTTTTTTTTAATTGTTTCCAAAACACATGAAGAACTCTTACAACTATATGGTAAGAAGACAAACATTAGATAAAAAATGGGCAAAGGATTAGAACAGACACTTCAGACAAGAAGTTATACAAATGGCAATTAAATACATGAAAAGATACTCAACATCATCAGTCATTAGGGAAAGGCAAATTAAAACCACAATGATATATACTAACATATGCCCACAGAATGGTGAACATTAAAAAACAGCCACTTTGGAAAACAGATTGGCAGCTTCTTGTAAAGTTAAACACACACTTATCATAAGACTCAGCAAGTCCACTCCTAGGTATTTACTCAAGAAAAATGAAAACATATGTCCACAAAAAGACTTGTACTCAAATGTTCATAGCACTTGTATTCAAAATAGCCAAACACTGGAAACAAGACAAATGTCCACCAATGGGTAAATGAATAAACAAATTGTGATAAAATCACACAAAGGAATGCTCCTCAGCAATAAAAAGGAATTAACTACTGTTACATGTAATAATATGGATGAACCTCAAAAAATGTTATGCCAAGTATAAGAAGCTAGACACAAAATATTGTAAATTATATGATTCTACTTATATGAAATTCTTGAAAAGGCAATATTACAGTGATAGGAAAAAAAAAAAATCAGTTATTACCAGGGCCTTAACTACAAGAGAACACAAGAATATTTGAAGGTGGGAGGGCAGGGATAGCAACATTCTATAGTATGATTGTAATGGGTGGTTATACAACTGTATATATTTGTCAAAATTCACCAAATAGTATATTTTAAATTGGCAAATTTTATTGTTTGCAAATAATACCTCAATAAAGCTGACTTTTAAAAAAACTGGGGGGGGGAACAAAAATAATAATAAACTAATGATAGTTATTGCTATCATTTATTGAGTTCTTAATGTATGTCAGATAACTATTCCGTGTATTTTACATGCATTATTTCACTGAATCCTCTCAATAAGTCATTCATTGAATCATCCAACAAAGAATTATTGAGTGCCTATTACGTGTCAGATACTTTTTTGCAGAGACGAAAAAATCTCTGCACTCATAAAGTTCACATTCTCTTAGAGGAGGGTAATAATCCAACAAGATAGGTACTATCATTACCCACATTTTGCAAAAGAGCAAACAGGTTCAGAGGTTAAATATTTATTTATTTAAATATTAAATATTAAATATTTACTATTTATTTCCCTTGTGCAAGAATATCCAGAAATAGCAGCTATGTACAGCACAGGAAACATAGCTTGAAAGGTGAAGAATTTTCTTGTTTATTATTATTATTATTGAAATAATGAAATGTTCTAAAAGTGATTGAAGTGATGAATACACAACTATGTGATTATACCAAATACCATTGATTGCACACTTTGGATGAACTGTATGCTTTATTAATATGTATCAACAAAATTGATTTGTTTAAATAAATAAATATTTTCCCCAAGAGCCCAAAGTTAGTATTTGGAAGAGCTGAGATTCAAAGTCTAGTCCCAAACTTCTCAATCTCACCTCATTGTACATTTTGAGCCAGATAATTCTTTGATGGGGGAGGCTGTCCGGTGCATATAGGATGGTTTGTAGCTTCTCTGGCCTCTACCCACTAGATTCCTCCAGTTCCAACAACCAAAAATGTCTCCAGACATTGGACCAATGTTTCCGGGGGGGGGGGGCAAAATCGCCCCCAGTTAAGAACCACTGCTTACTTTGATACCATAACCCAAGCTCTTAAGATCAACTTTCTTTTCACGTCTGCCACCACTCTTGTTCAAGTCCTGAATTCGGTTCACTTCACTGTCTCATAGTCAGTCTACATCCAGGCTCTACTCTCTATCATTTTGAAAGTCACACTACCAACAAAATTAAACTTCTAAACCTTCGAGGCCTAGAAGAAATGTCTGTGGAAACCTCCCTCACTCCCAGCATACAGAATTACTACAAACCCTTTGTATATACACAATACATATACACGCAAAGTCATTACATTGTCATTTTTTAGTATCTGTCTTCCCCACTGAAATATGAGCCTTTCTGCAGCAAGGGGCCATGTCTTCCTCATGTCTATGTTCTTAGTACCAGAACTAGAAAACATTCAAATGTTTTTTAACCAAATTACATATGTTTACCATCAATATGCCTGGATCCCTGTACTTTAAAAACATCACAAAAAAAGTCTCATAATTGTACAATAAAGCTTTAATCAACATGAATCCTATCCAAACAAATGGATCTTGTTCCTAATAAGACCTGCAAGAATTCCCTAAGTCATAACCCAAACATTAACAGCCATATTGAAGTCTTCAGAATTTTCTAAAACCACCCAGATATCAAGTTTCTTAGTCTTAAAATTCCTTTCAATCTAGTACAGTTTATCAGGGGCATTAAATGGTACTACATTATTTTGGACCACCAAATCCCCATCCCACACTAACTCCCTCTTGCCCTTAATTCATTTATTGGTTTACTCAGGTATCCCTTCAGTACTAGGGGTACAAATATAAATTAGGGCATGGTCCTTGCCCTCAAGGAAATAAAAGTTTTAGTGCGGAAAAAAAGACACAAAGAAATAACAACTTTAGTATATGAGGTGCTTAGCTCAAAACTGTTTTTCCCAAACTGTCTTATTGTTTAGTCTGCACTAGAAATGTCCTCAAAAGATATCTCAGCTACCAACTGTCTATCAGAAAAAATAGCATCAACTCTCCTAAAATCAAAATTCTACTTTTGGCAACTGTTTTCCAAGATGTAATAAACTATATAATAATTGACAACTCTGCATAGCAGGCCAACTCAGTTCTATACTTATGGCTATATTCAGCAATTAATTCAACTTGAAGGGTTCACCAGGAAGTTATATCAGTTGATCATTTGATATTGAGCTTTTTATGGCCACAGCATGAAGTGGATTATAACAGCTATTTAAAAAAATGTCTGTCGGGGACATATGTGGCTCAAATGGTTGGGTGTCCGTCTCCCATATGGAGGGACCTGGGTTCGATCCCCAGGACCTCCGGGTAAAAAAAAAAATTAAAAAAAAATGTCTGTCTATAACCATCATATCCTTTCTCTATAATCCATCTCTAGGACCTTAATTGCTCATTTCGGTTTAATTTTTGTTTGTTTTTAGAACAATCACAGAACTACTTTCTAAGGAAAATCTTGACCCTGCACACAGAACCTCTTAAGAGATCTACGCTGACCTGATCAGGATCTGACCTTAATTAGACATGCAAAATACATACCCTCATGATTGACTAACACTATAACTGTAAACTCACTACTGCAGGATACCTATCAAAACCTGGTTACATAACCTACAAATACACTAATAAAAAAATTGTTTTTAAAATTTTCACTTAAAAACAAGCAAAAAACCTGATTACAAGAAATAATATTCATGGGGGAGCAGATATTCATGGCTTAAACAGTTGAGCACCTGCTTCCCACATGGGAGATCCCAGGTTTGGATCCCAGTGCCTCCTAAAAACAAACAAACAAACAAAAAAAAACAACAAGCAAGCAAACAAAAAAAAACCAACTCAGGGGAGCTGATGTGGCTCAGTGGTTGAGCACTGGCTTCCCACATACCAGGTTCCAGGTTCAATCCCCGGCCCCAGTACCTAAAAAACAAAACAAAATAAAACAAAAAAGAAATATTCATGGAGAATTATTTAAGGACTCATTTATTCAATAATTCAAGAAACCGTTTTCTACATGCCAGGTACTATTCTAGGTGCTGGGGATAAGCAGTGAACAAAACATGCAAAGTCCCTGCAGCTTATTCACCCCTCTTTACCTCTGGATCAAGCCAAACCATCAGAGAGTTATATACTTAAATCACATTGCTTTGGCCCTTTGGAGAATTTTCACTGGTATTAATACAACTTAAATCGAGAAGAATTAGAAGAAGCAATCTTAAAAACTCACTACTATATTTATCATTGGGATTTTGTCCACAAAACCAGAGACTGCAATATGAAGACCAGTGAGAGAAATTTCTCTCAGATCTAACAGTCAAAACAAGTTGAGGGAGCTGATGTGGCTCAAATGGTTGGGCGTCCGTCTCCCATATGGAGGGACCTGGGTTCGATCCCTGGGACCTCCCGGTAAAAACAAACAAACAACAAAAAAAAAAAAAACAAGTTGAGCTTCTCTTGAACAACATGTGTTTGATTTTATAGACACTATAAATCTGGAAATAGTTTCTTCTTTGCTTCATTCTAAGAAACTCAGAGCCAAATATGGAAGCCACCTTTAGTAATAAGTGCTTTCTGCTCTATGTACTAACCTTGCCACTGATTTAATTTTATTATTCCTCTCCCATTTTTTCTTTGCCTTGGTATCTTTATTTTTAATCTCCTAAACTGCATATACATTGAAAGAGGTGGGAAAAAAGGTATTTAATGGGTGATTTTTAACCCAAAGTTTGAGCACTTTATATGTGCTACACACATATGGAGCACTTTACAGACCCTATGAGGGTTGAACTATTATTATTTCCATTTTACAGATGAGGAAACTGAGGCTTGGAGAAGTTTATTAACTTGCATATGATCTCACAACTAGTATTTGACAGAGCTGGGAATCAAATTCAGCCCCAAAATACACATAGTTATATAAAAGGCCATCATGGGCGCAAATAAAGTAGAACATAGGAAGGAGAAGAGGATGAGGAAATCCCTTACTGAGGACGTGATGTTTGGTCTGAGTCTTAAAAAAGGAAATTTGTCAAGAAGCAAGGAGAAAGTATTTCAGAGTAAAAGAAAAACTGAGTGCAAAATCCAAGCAAAAAGAGAACATAAGTTCTGGGAATGGCAAAAAGAATATAGAGTTACATTCAGCAACTAATTCATCCTGAAAAGTTCACTAGGAAGTTGTAACATTTAAAATTAGACTTTTAATAGATCCATTATTGAGAAATTCTATGGCCACAGTACAAAACTAAAGCTGAAAAGATAGGCAGGAGTGAAATAAAGGTAGTCCCTTTATATGACTAGGCTTAGAAGTACGAATTATGTTCAATAAGCAATGGAGAACCACAGCAGATCTTAAGAACAAGAATTATAAGATCAACTTGCACAGTATGGTGGGTGAATCAAAGGAGATCAGGAACACCAGTCAGAAGGCTATCGCACGAGTCTGGCAGCAGAATAATGAAAGTTAAACCAGCGCTGTCAAAGAAATATAATGCAAGCCATATACATATTTTTTATTTTTCTGGTAGCCACATTAAAAAAATTGAAGAGGAATGGGTGAAATTCATTTTAGTAATATTTTTATGTAATCCAATATGTTAAAAATATTATTTCACCATGTAATCAGTATAAAAATTAGTTATGAGAGTGAACATTCATTTTGTACTAACTTGAAATCTGATATGAATTTTACATTTATAGCACATTTCAATTTGGACACTAAATTTTCATTAGAAATATCTTATCTGTACTTAGACATCATAAAATTTGCAAATGAAAAAGAAGATTCCCATACCCAAGTTGTTCAAAACATACTTAAACCCTTTCCAATAACTGCATCGAGTATCAATTTTTTTATTTAAATTACAATTAAAGAAAATTAAAAATAGCTTCTCAGTCATGTTAGCCACATGTTCAAGAGCCACATGTGGCAACTGTACTGGATAGTACAGACCCGAAGAGTGACAAAGGAATTTGGGCTGTTGCCACTTTCACCACCAGCATTTCATACCTACCTACTGTTGAGGCTTTCTTCGTACTAACAGCTATAAATTACCAAGTATTAACTATGACAGTAGTCCCACTGGTCACATCCTCACTACCACAGCTTACTTTCTCTAGGCCAGTGCCTACCATCCGTGAAAAAGGAATCTTCTAATGACTACACAAAATTACTATGTAGTACCTTGACATATGAAATGCACTTGAAAGGGTCTGAGGCATGAATATATGCTCTTCTTCACTATTCAAGAAATAATTCACTAGTTTATGGACTACCTTTTGTTTTCTCTCTACTTTCCTACCATTCAACCATTTCACTGTTTATTATGCTTTATGTACAATGAAAAAAGTAAAAGCAATAAGAAAACCTATTTTCAATTGCATATTTAGCAGAGACGGTATAGGTTAATGGTTAAAAGCCTAAGCTCTGAAATAAGACTGCTTGGATACAAATCCTGGTTCTTTCATTTATTAGATGTGTGATCTTTTGTCCTCAGTTATCTTTTCAGAAAAGTAGTGAGGATGGTACATACTTCCTTGGGTGCTTAGAAGACTACAGGAGTTAACACATACAAAGCACTTGGCACACAGTAAGTGGCATATAGGAGATGTTCAGTTCACTTTTTTAACAGAGGTGGTAAAGGTGAAATTATGATTGAAGTAAAAAAAAAACTAGCATTTCTTAATAATCCATGTTCTTTCTCACATTGTCATACATATACGTAGGTAGTGCTCTGAAGCCCTAAAAAGAAAGGTCTTGGAAAAAAAAAAAAAGAATCAGAAAGGGACTAAATAAAATACATCATCTACTGACAGGGTGTACAATTATACAATATGGCACAGGTGCAGCCAAGCAAACAGAAAAACACGAAGCGAAATAGGAAGGCATTACCTGCTTTTCCGTTTTCGAGGTGGTTTCTCCACTGTGCCAGTCAGTCTATATAACAAACAAATAAGGCAGTAACTAAAAGTAGCACACAAAAACACATGCCCGGGCCCTACTGTGCCCATCTAGAACTAAACATACCACCTTCAGGGACCATAAGGTTCGTTAAGCCCATACCTGACCTTATGCTCGGTTTCCCCTATTTACCAAGACCAAATAATCCTGGGATTCACTGTTTCGCTAATGCCCTTTTAGCCCAAAGCCTGCTCTGCCTCCTGGTCTCTAGCCCCAATCTCAAACCCTATTTGTCACAGTCCAGCTCCCCAAATCCACGCATCTCCACCTACTCATTGTCTGCCTCATCACCCCCGCAAGCCCCACAGAACTCCCCTTTCCCGTGCCTAATCCCTCCCGACCAAGCACAACTCTTCCGAGCCCCGCCCCTCCAAGGCCCAGCGCCCCCCGCATTCCACCGTCCCTCCACGGGGAACCCGCGCCCTGCCCCTCCTGGCCCAGCGCCCCCATCCTCAACCCTCGGCGCCCCTTCCCTCACACGCCCAGCTCGTCCGGCCTCAAGGATGCGATCGGCGTCCAGCTGCACCCCCGCCCCTCAGCGCCCCCAAGACCCAGCACAGCCTGCTCCCCCGCCCCTCCAGTCTCAGCACCCCGAATGCCTCACGGCCCCAAGCCCTGGGCCCGCTCCCTTGCCCCCGCCCATCCCCAAACCCGATCTCCACCCAGCCCCTGTCCCACCTGGGGGCCAGGCGACTCCGCGGCTGCTGCTGCTGCCGAGCTCCTCTGACCATCCGGCTCCGGCTCCGCCGCGGGAGCTGCTCCGGCGGCCGCAGGGCTCGCTCGGGAAGCTGAGGCGGCGGAGGCTGGAGTAGGCGGAGAGGCGGGAGGAGGGCCTCGCGCCTCTGCCTGGCTGCAGCGGACCCGCCTCCTCCGCGGAGCCTCTCCTAGGCTCCGATTGGCTAGGGCCGTAGGAAGGCCGGAAATCTGACAGCCGATTGGACAAACGGGCTGTCACATCTCGCGCTGCCCACCCAGAGGTTTGGTTGAGACTGCAGGTGGCCGCTGAGGTGCCTCAGAGACTGTTAGCGGGACCGGAGGAGACCTAAGCGCCACCGCGTGCAGGAAAGTAGAAACTGCAGCTCCGGCGCCCGCCACCTGCCCTCTGGTCTTACTGGCTCTGCGTCCTGCATCCCACACACATACATGGGCCCCTCACCACTGCACCACGCCAGAACCAAAGGCCAAAGCGCTGCAATTCCCCAAAGTCTTTTGGCAGATGCGACAGTGGGAAAATTTTCCCAAACAGGTTTCCTTTTGAACCAAATCGAATGCGGTCTCTGTCACTACATCATAGCTGAAATGGTCTCACAGCTCACAGCTACCCTTCTTTCGGAGAGGATCCGGTCAAAAAACTCTTTTAAGAATTCACCAAAATAAGGCATGCCTTGTGTCCTCAACCCTCTGCAGGAAAGATTACAAGCTCGGGTACAGGCTTCTAAGAAAGCAGGAGATTTAAATTACCATTACAAGAAAAAAAATCAACATTACAAACAGAACTGCTGCCCAACTAAAAGCAGCATCTTCCATTTTGAAAGGCCTTCATCCTTGAGTGTGTGCTTAACAGTCCTGCTTTACTACAGATGATTGTCAGTTCTACATCAGTTAGATTTTAAACGAAATTTTGCTGCATTTTTCAATTGACAGACCTAAGCATACAAAACTACCAACTTCTATTAGCACAATAAATATCTACCTTTCCTCCTCAATTTCACAAGGCTATCCTTGAAATAAGGCACAGCGAATTAACATATAAAAGTTCTTCCTTTAAGGAGGCACCATCCTCAGAGTCTCTACATCTCTGTTCCTTTGGACAATTTCTGTTTGGTAGATTCTTAGCATATGGAGCTGAGGAAGCTTCAAACTTTCTCTTATGCCACTTCCATTTTATTAAAACACATTTTTATGCATGAATAACGTGACAGCCTAGAACAGTACACAGAAGCAACAGGTTGGGGACAAATCTCTCACTGATCTTCACAAATGGCAAAAATGAGGATACTACAACTTTGCATAAAATCAAATTTAGTATAAAGGGTTGTCCTTCGTTTCCTGAGATTAACCCATTACATCTTCTGTTAAAATGACTTTTTATGAAATCATTATAATTTGACCAATGCCTCTGTGGTACATGGTTGATACTCATCAACAGAATTGCACCTACTCATTTCTCCTGTCTTCCCAAGAAGTACCCTCAAGTCTTATCTTAGTCTTAGTATTATGTTCAAATTCTAGTAATCTGATTCTACTTTTATGATGTAAAAAATGCACACCCCATTATTCCAGTCCAAGCTTAATTCACACTTCCTCTTTAAAGTGCCCCTCAATTACTCTATCCTACATCAAACATTTCCTTCTCCAGACTGTTAGCAATTATATTTTGCCTTGAATTATTACTTCCCCAACCACACTAAATTTGGGCAAATGGTATATAAGAGCATGCAACCTCAGTAAATGGCAGCTTTGATGATGGGAGCTTTATGTTTGCTGTTTTTAATCCTGAGATCAACTATGTAGGTATGGTGGTATCTTATTTTACCCACAAGAGGTTTAAAAATGTACACTGGTATGCCCTACAGGGATTCAAGTTCCAACTCCCCTGTGCAAGTTACTTATCTGCTAAGCTTTATCTCATCTGATGAGAAAGAGACAGAGACAGAGAGAGAGATAATAGTCATGGAGTCATATCAAGGGTTCCACAAAACAGGGCATGTATAGCATTTAACTAAGTGGCACAATACAGGTTAGATGCTATTACTGCATGTACTTTCACTATTCCATAAGGCCTTCATGCAGTAATTAATATCTCATTTCCATTCATACACAAAAGCAGAGTACTGAGAATAATAGCGGGTGTCCAGGGATTGAATGGAAGTATACTTTCCTAATAAGTTTTTTTGTTTATAGAAAAAAACTTCTATAAATTTCATGCATTGTGGGAAGCGGCTGTGGCTCAATCAGTAGGGCTCCCGTTTACCATATGGGAGGCCCCGGGTTCGGTTCCTGGGGCCTCCTGGTGAAGGCAAGCCCGCCCACACGGCGTGGTTAGCTGACCCAGCAAGCACAAGCAGCAAGGGGGGGATAAATGAATAAATAAATAAAATCTTTAAAAAAAAAAAAAAAAAAATTTTTTTCATGCATTGTTAATTAAGAAAACAAGGCAGTATAAGCTTACTCTCAAGAAGGTGACAAAGGCACATACTTGCCAAATGACTGAAAATAAAAACTAAGAGGAGGGAAATAAGGAATCAGCTTTCCCTGAGTAACTACTCTGTTTGACATCAGGCTAGGGGGCTTTCCAAATATTTCTATTCATCAGCATCACTGTACACTGTAAATACACAATTGAACAGAGTTATGATGAACTCAGGAAGCATGGTTCTGGGCATGGATCCAATACGTAACAATGTATATTGTGAATTGGAACACTCAGCTCAGGGTCAAATGCAGAACTCAAAATAAGTTTTACATTTGTTTACCAAAGTCAGGCAAGCAAGTGAAGGAATAAGTTTTTTTTTTTTTTTTTTTTTAATTTAAATAAAATGCTAACTTATCAGGACATACTACATACCATGCATTATATAAATTACTTTTTGACAAACTTCCTATAATCTTTTATTAATTTACACTGAGGGCATCTAGCACCTTTCATCCAAAGAACTAAAGGTGCTTTACAAACATTAGCATTTAAAAAACAATTACATTTTTAAAATCTGGATTCCTATTGTTAAATCTCTTCTACTCCAGATACACAATTTTCGGGAAGCTGATGGAAAGTCTATTTCTGACAATGAAGAGGCTCAAAGAGTCCTGATTTCCTTTCACAATACAGGTATTTTTACAACCTGGTGCTGGGCTTATAAAACAAAAACACAGAAATCTTAATGCAATTACCAATATTTCAAATGTTATTTCAAAAGCCAATACCCAAAGTTTTAATTCGTTAAAACTTTCTAACAGATCTAGACATCCAAACGGAGTAGGAGTTGATGCAGGTTGCATATTAGATGTACTCTTGATCCAAGCTTTTTAAGATCACACCCAGATGAACACATTTAAAGTAGTGAGATTTTTCAGGAAAAAAGCATTAAGCTATAAAAAGTTAGCTAAGAACATATCAAACAAATGAGGAAAGGGAGTAAATGGCAATTAAAAGTAGACAGTTCTCACTAGAGCCTAGGATACTTTATTAAAAACCAAGTATATCATAGGCAAGTAAAAATAATTACCCCCATTAATACAACATAAGGGATTTTACATTCAGCCTAGATGCAGAAAGTAACAGATTCTCCTGCCTACAAACCTATGACTTTCAAATACCTTTCACCACATGATTATGCTATATAATACATAGCCCTTATTAATTAAGAGAGATCCAAATATTCCTTTTAGGCTTACAAAGTCTAATACATTCACTCTCTCCTGCCTTTACATATCTAATAGTAAAAACTATTTTTCCCATGCAAAAAGTCATTATTCACTTGAAGAAAAATCAGGCAAAACAGAGAAAGCAGTTAAGAAATGGACAGAGTATTACTGGCAAATGCCCAACTAGTAACAAATAAACGTAGTACACCATGACTTAAAAATAAAGTTACATTACAGGGGCAACTAAAACAACTACATCAGTCTAAGCTACTGAAGCTAAATGAGAAGGGGGGGGTTTGAGGGGTACCAGTTTTAATAGTACAACTGAAAGACAGTGGAGAGCAAACACTTTAATACAATTTATGGTAACAGAAAAAAATACTAGAGAGCTGTTCAAAGATCACACCAAGTTGCCTACATCATTAATTTCCAGTGTTTCACAATTAGTAAAATACACAGCTATATATCCCTGTAAAGTAAAAATGCCTTTCCCCCTGAATTACATTGGAGTCAGGACATTAACATGAAGCTAACTGACCCAACTTTAGTTCAAGTGTGTGCAGCAAGTGTGTTAGCCACTTCTTTCATATAGTTTAACAATTAAAAACCACACAAGGAGCTAGGTGGTAGGGAAAATAATCAAATCAAAACAGTATTGTGCTCATTTAATAAAAGAAAACCCTGATGATTAAAAAATTATGTGCCTAGAAGCTTAGATTATAAGGATTTTTATTGCATTTTTAGGTAACCTGGAAGTTCTTATCCTGAAGGGGAAAAGCTGGTTTTCAAAACTACCTGAAAAGAAGCTAAAGTGCTTTATTAATTGGCTGTTTTCACAGATTTCCTGGAATGATAAAAATTAATTATAGTAAAGGGATATCAATTATTTCCAAAAAAAAAAAAAAAATAGTAAATTCCAACATTTATGGCCACAATCATAACAGATACTCGAACACTTGTCCTTATTAAGTGGACAGTTGCATATCAAGAACTGATCATCACAACCCTTTGGATATTCAAATCAAACAAAGCTGAAACACTGTATCACAGATCTTTACAAAAAGGACAATTTGTGTCTTTCTACACTTTTAAAAATCTGCTTCAGTTCGTAGTCACAAATATAAGAGGCCTGACTTTTCAACTTTTCCAGTTGCAGTAAAAAAAATGAACACTTTCTAAAAGTTAAAGTCAAGTGTTACAACAAGAGAAAAAATAATTCCTATTGAAAAATACATACATTTTACTTAATGATATTCATGATAGATTGTAAACTGGATTGATCACATTCTACTCAACTGGTATCAAATGAACACATGAGCATTACAAATATTAAATGTTTTTCTATTACTATAAAAGATATAAACCAAAACATTAATATGGCAGTAATGTTCTTTAGGCACAGTTTAGTGATTCTTTAAAAAATAAATACTATTGAATTTCAATTGAAGTTTTAAACTCAAATAACCAAAGGGCCAAGAACTCAGATTAAGGGAAAAAAGAAAAAGAGAACAATTTTAAGCTAACAGTGTAAGCTGTTTAAAATTTCTAACACTTATCCTATCTGGGTTTAAGATTACTTTATTAAAAAATACAAGGAATCTGAAAAAAGATCAATACAATTATCTTAATGTACAAAGTCATAAGCTGGAGCAGTTTTTAACTAAAATTTAAAAACACAACAAGGAGGGCAGCCCTTTAGACCAATTTATTTTATATCCATTTAAAATATCCAACAAAGGACAATGAAGTTTACAGCTGGGACAGGTATACATAACTTGAGGCAAGTTGCAGTCCATCGTGCCCACTGAATAACAACTTTGCTGCTGAAATTTCTTAAAACTTAACAAACTAAAACAAAAAGCTGAATGATACAAAAGGAGGAGTATTTCGGTGTAGTCTGTTCTAATTGGCTTTTTTAAAAAAAGCAAACGCATCCTGTTTCCCCCAGACCAGTAAATAAGCAAGAGCTACATGCAGCAGTGTGACTATTAAGACATTTCTCAAGTCTTCTCAAATAAGTCCAAGGTGGGGAAGGGATGAGGGAGAAAACTGATAGAAAAACATTGCTATAGACACCATAACAAACAATAAATTTAGATAATTTAAAATAAAAAAGGCAAGAGGCAGCATTTCAGCAGCAAAGTGCTCAATAAAAAGTATATTGTAGAGGGTAATACACGAAAATTGGGGTAAGAAGAGGGCAGGAAAATGGGTCAGCAGGATGGGTGAAGGCCTCAAAGGAAATACGGCGTCGTCGTTCTGGGAGGAATAACACGTTCTGAATCTGGAACTGCCCGGAATAACTTTGGTTCTCTTGTATTTACATCTTTGAAGACCATGATCGAGGCAATATTTCCACAACGATAGCAGTAGTTAGGAGCAGACCATACTGTTACCAGTTTTTCGTCAAACATAAATTTATAGCCTTCGTGCACTAGTTGGTGTGCTCTGCAGATGAGTTTTAAGTTGTTGATGTGAACAAACTGCAATTTAGAAAGGCTCTGTAAATATGCAGCACATGTAAAAAACAAAAAAACAAAAAAACAAAAGAAACCAGCCTACATATATAAAAATGTAATTATTTAAATAAAGTGTCAATCTACAATTATCTGCAATAATAAATTATAGGCAAATCAAACCACTTCAGCCTAAGTCAATTGTAGAGCTATTGAATCATGTGACCACATAATTAGAAGATCCTGGGAAGAAAATCATTCCGTAAGTACTGACAGACATGAAACAAGATTTTTTTTCATGCTTTAATAATAAAGATATTGTTATCAATATCTATCATTTACTAAGGGTTTAGTATAGGCAGTTCTTGCGATAATATTTATTATTCTCCTTTGCAACTTAAGGAAACAGGGGTTCACACAGAATAAATAACTTGCCTAAATTGCACTGGTGGGATCAGAACCTAATTATCTGGCTACATTAGCTGGATCACTCCCCAATATACGCTCATCCCTACATATGTATATATTCACACATATGTGTGCGTGCGTATAATTTTTTAAAATTGAAAATAGTTGCCTATCCTGTCATTTAACTGCAGTAACTGGAAAAGAAGAAACATTTATTTTACACATATTACCAAGTGTATGCTGAAGTAGGTGCTTTTATTATGTCTCATTTAACCATTAAAACATATTTGGGTAAACTATACTAGAAATTCGATATCCATGACCATCACAGTTTGAGTAAACTAGACTAAAATTTCTTTTTATCTAAGGTTACCACAGTTCTTTACGCATTCCAGTAGCAACCAACAAACTACTTTTCAAAATATGTTGGCTTTACCTCATTTGTGACCTTTGCTCCAAAAAGCCAACCCGCTCCTCTAGGACTGATTGCCCAAGTATCCACATCTTCAGGATCTGACCAAACCAGGTCACAAAATGCTCCTTTATGAGGAATTTCCTGATTCCGTTCAATAGTTCGAATTTGATCCAGTGTTTTGATATCAGGAGATAAACCACCATGAACACACAAAATCTGCTCATCTATTAACTAGAAAAAAATAACAAAAATTTGAATATAGAATAATATAACGCAGTTGCATCTAAATTCATTAATGAGTGCTAAAGATCTCCATTTATTTAAAAAAAAAATTTTTTTTAAAGAGGTACTGGGGATTGAACCCAGGACCTCGTACATGGGAAGTAGGTGCTCAGAGAGTTGGTTTTTGTTTTGGGGAGGGGGTTTTGTTTGTTTTTAGGAGGTACCGGGGATCGGACCCAGGACCTCGTACATGGAAAGCAGACATGCAACCGCTTGAGCTACTTCGGTTCCCCTAAAGATCTCAATTTAATTGAGACAGCAATTAGATAAAAATATGCAATGTGTTCTTAGGAGGAAAATATTTAAGGTTTTATTTATTTTATTTATTTATTTTTTTTTTTTTTTAAAGATTTTATTTATTTATTCATTTATCCCCCCCCCCTGCTGCTTGTGCTCGCTGGGTCAGCTAACCACGCCGTGCGGGCGGGCTTGCCTTCACCAGGAGACCCCGGGAACCAAACCCAGGGCCTCCCATATGGTAAACGGGAGCCCTACTGATTGAGCCACAGCCGCTTCCCATATTTAAGGTTTTAAAAAGGATTCATATAGCCCCCTCTCAATTAGAGGTAGAGTAGACATCACCATCCCAAAATCCTCAGGACTGGAGAAAGAACTATGGTCTAGAGTGGATTTACTGGTATTCTACTGGTATTCTACTAGAGACATATTGAATGGAAGAAATTACAACATTGATATGGAGCCAGTGGCCACTGGAGGCTCTGGGGATAGGGAGAGGGAAAAACAGTTGTAATATGGAGGCTTTATCAGAACTGGGGAATCGTTCTGAATGACACTAAATGACAGATATAGGTTATTTATATAATCACATAACATGCAGAATTGTGTGGGACCGGGTGTAGACTACAATGTGAACTACGGTCCATGCTTAATGGCAAAGTCCCAGGCTGTGTTTATCAACTGCAAAGAATGTGCCACAATAATGAAGGATGTTTATGTGTGGGAGGGTGTGGGAGGTGTGGGGAGCAGGGCATATGGGAATCCCTATATTTTTTGTGTAACATTTATGTAATCGAAGTATCTTTTAAAAAATAAAAAATTAAAATTAAAAATAAAAAAGGATCCATATAAACTTACAGCTGCTACTGTGAGCATGTCAAAAACTTTGGTACAATATCTCCATGCATTAGCATTTCCATATTTGGTTTGGCACTCATCTGGAAGAAACAGAAGAGTTCTCATTAATGAAGTTTTGAATCTGCAAATAAAAATAAACACATCCAATACTAGAACAAACAGCCTTCAGGATAACAGAAATGCAGCTTCAATGAGGATGGCAAGTTATGAAACATATTTAGCCGTAGCAGGCCCTCCAAGGAGAGCCAAATACTTTTAAAGACTAGTATCTAGTGATATATACTAAGGATGTGGTACTGCTTTTCATTCCAGGAGTGGCCTCAAAAAGCTGCTGCCAATTATTGTAAAAAATGCTATAATCAGGAAGAACTAAATAATAATTTCACATAACGCAAAATTTGTTTTTGGCCCCTATATTATTAAGGCTAGGCAATCTTATCAAACTGATTATTCAATATGACTTCCTTATCCTAGCAAGGTAAATCAAGTAGTTGAAGAAGCCTTAATTATAGGAACATGGGTAATTCCTATCTTGACATTTCTCAAGCCTAGGTTGTCTCTTCTGAGATTTTCTGCAAATTGTGCAACTGAATGCTTGAGCTTCAGTAAGCATGTCTGTAGTCATCACTGAGGTCAGACTGCCCATCATATATCCCCAGTTGATCATCCTCTCAGCTGTCTACACAGTTAATAGGATAGACGTCTTTTCTTTCAATTAATACCATGGAAGTTCTGTTCTTTGGCGTCTTCCTTAAATTCCAATTAAGCTGATATCACACTATTGCCCTAAGTACAGGTGGAATTGATATAGGAATGACAACTATGGGGTATGGTCAATCCTCATGATTTTCTAAATTATACTTCTATATGAAGCAGGATCTTTATGTAAACTTGCCTTTAGAGAATTATAACATTGAGCTAAGTTTGCAGGCAGGAACCTCGTCCTTTTCATCTTCACATATGCCAAGCACTTGGTTCATAATAACAGCCCAGTAAATATTTGTAAATTGTCAATAGAAAGGCCAATATAATTAATAGCTATATATGAATATTTTTACTGCTTTAAAATCAATGTAAAGTTCCATGATAACTAAAATGATCTCCCTCCTGAGGAGCATAGTGAGCTTCCTTTTACTATACAAAACCATAAAAACAACTATATGAGCACAGCTTTTTACAAGAAAATTCAGTATTAGATTTTGTGCTGTTGTCATTTTCCTCAGTCAAGTCATCTTGACTAAAATATTCTCCTTCTCTCCTTTTTTTTCCCTTTTGCTTCACATTGATGAATGACGATCAAATTCTAGAGTGTTGTATATATGTTTAACGCTATTCTTAAGACAACTGGAGATAGTTGCTATGATTGAGTTTAAGGACCACATTATAAAGTGTTATTCAAAATATTGATAACTTTGCAAAAGAAAACAAAAACTTCTATTTCAAATGGCATATGGTATTTTGTGAATGAAAATAAGTAACATAGGGAAGCAGGTATAGCTCAGTAGTTGAGCGCCTGCTTCCCAGATATGAGGTGCTGGGTTCAATCCCCGGTGACTCCTTTAAAAAAAACAAAGTAACCTGTAGAAAGGAGACAAATATTAATCATCTAACTTGACAATCATTAATAAAGAAGTATATAGAAACAATAAATGATCAATATCTCTCAATTTAATAACTGATAGTGGCTCATAAATTGAAGAATAAGAGATTTTATTTTAGCCTATCTCTATGACAAAAGATGACTCAAAATATAAAATCTAAAACAACGGAGTTCTGAAATTAATATTTCTGAATCTGTCAATATCTGCCTCAATTGTGGTCAAAGAAAATTCATATTCATTATTTTAACAGTTCTACTGTTGAATCCAATTTCTGTTTTCTTACCTTCAACCAAATAATAGTTTTATAGAAGCAACTATTTTGCTTTTAATGACTAAGTTCTGCTTCTGACCCATGAGGTCCTGGCATTCTCTGGGACAAACATGCAGAGAAACATGTAAAAGGATATTCATTCAGCTATGTTTACAACAGCAACTTAAAAAAAAAACCTCCCATGTCCAATGATAAAGGGACTGGTTAAATCAACTATAGTACATCCATACAGTGTAATATGATACAGCTTCTATAAAAATAACGTCAATGAAGTGAAAAAGATGGTCACAAGATAGCATTAAGCAAAAAATTCAAGTATTACTCCATTTTAGTATGTGTGTGCATGTATGCATATATGCATGTATTATATAATAGACGAAAACAAGTTCTCAAACTTGAATATGCACAACATTCACCATTAGCAGATTCTAGGATCCTACCCCAAAAGATTCTGATTAGTAGACCTGTGGTGGGGCTCAGCAATCTGCACTTTTAACAAGCACCCCCAGGTGATTCCAAAACAGGCAAACTGAGAATTACACTTTTGAGACACTGATGTACAGACACCAAAAAGTTAACAGTGGTTTTCTCTCCATTAAGATTTTCAATTGATTGGGGAAAGTGGGAGACGTAAGGATAAGAAAGTAGAAAATGACATTCTAATTTTACTATAAAGCATATGTGTAACTTGTGGGGCTTTTTTTTCCCCAAAGAGGAAAATAAAATAATATCAGAGAAATAGAAGGTCTTACCGTAAAATCCATACACTTGTGTTATCTGTCTACTCTCATGATTTCCTCGCAAGAGTGTAATACGATCAGGCCATTTAGCCTTTAGTGCAAGAAGGTAAGTGAAAGTCTCCAAACTATAATAACCTCTGTCTACAAAGTCACCCTGTAAAATAGAAGCTTATAGTTATAAACAATACAACAGCCACAACATTCTTTTAAAATTATACCAAAGTGCACAAACTCAGAGAAATAACCCAAAATAACAACAATGAAAAATTACTCATTGAATTACTTGGAAACTGGATTCTAATAAATAATCAAAATGGAAGTAAGTAAGCTGTTTCTAACTAAATGCTATAGGAACCTGCTATGCAATGCCCACAAGGACTTCCCCTGCAAAATCACTATATATTTTTTTTCAATCCTCTATTACCTACATTAGTAGATGTTCCAAAAGTTATATGTTTCAAAATTTTAGGGAGGCGGCTGTGGCTCAATCAGTGGGGCTCCCGTTTGCCATGTGGGAGGCCCCGGGTTCGGTTCCTGGGGCCTCCTGGTGAGGGCAGGCACGCCCGCACGGCATGGTTGGCTGACCCAGCGAGCACGAGCAGCAAGGGAGGGATAAATGAATAAGTGAATGAAGTCTTTGAAGAAAAAAAAAAAATTTTTTTTTAAATCAATCTTAATCTTTAAAAATCAATTTAACTGTATCAGGAGAGCTGCCTATTTGAAGAAAATGGTTTTTTGTAAAAGTAAACACCATAATTATAATAGGTTTCTAGTTTCAGCTTTGTATTTAACAATTGCATATGATGACTTATAATATTTACATTTCCCATAAATGTTTTACTTGGGTCAATAATAGATCAATAAGAAAATAGCTTAAAAAAAAAAAAGAAAATGATAGGATTCATAAAAGTACAACAGTAACATTACATTCCAAAAGCAAAGTAAGAAAATATGTACCTAAATATCAAATGTCTGTGTGTGTGTATGTGTGTGTGTGTATAGACATCCATTCACAGATCAGGAAGAGATGATACTGAATGCTCAAAAAGTCTAACAGAATAACAGTAAATTGAAGATTTATGCCCTAAACCAGTATTCTGGGCTATTTTCTGTTCACCATTACTGAAGGCTATAATCAATCCCATCTTCACAGTAGTTTACTAAAGCAATGATTCTCAATTAGGGGACCAAGCAAAATGGAGAAAAGTACATGTAAAAATTTTTTTAAAAAATCCTCCCAGGTGATTTTCATATTTAGAAGACTGCCTAACAATGAGAAACACTTCTCTATATATTTAAATAGTGATTGTCATATGGCAACGAAAGTATCATGCAATTTACATGTAATAAGTCACATTCTTTCAATGAATAAGCGCTTATCACTGGTGTATACATACCATAAATATGTAGTTTGTGTCAGGAACCTGCCCTCCAGTTCTGAATAGTTCACAAAGGTCATAAAACTATAAAAATAAAAATAAAAAAAGGAAATATATGCTGATTACAAACTCCTGTTAAGGTATCAAAAAAAAAAAAAAAAGTGAGAGTGAAATGTGTAAAGAAGCAGTTAATTAACATGACTACAAATATTTACATTTATAAAAAGAAATAAAGTGTTAGCAAAACTGCCAAGCACACAGTTTCCAAGCCTAGAAAAGGTATTAAATAAAGCTCACACAGTTACCATTAAGTCCTTCCTAGATCATTAATGTTTTAGGCTTCCTTTCTCAAATTTCTTTCAGACATCTTCCCATCTATATCCTGAGAATTTTGCAATTATTTATCAATTACCTAACTTCTCAGTAAGCTAAGCTAACTGGCCCTTATATTCAGCATTATATTAATTAGACAAAAGATTAGTAAACAAATCGGTAAGAATTGTTTCACCACAAAATAAACTTAGGTGATACTTCACAGTCAATGCACTCAATCTACCTTCCTACATTCTTCTTGTGGAGAAGTAATATTCATAACATGTACTCTAAGGCTCCATAGTCATGGAGTGTCTTCTGAATAACTGGTGAAAAAAGTAATCAGTAAAAGAGAAGAACTGTATATTTCATCATATTCTACTTGACTGAAACTGGCAACTGACAAATTGTTTATCTGGGAAACTTTAGACAACTAGATTATCCTAATGCCCTGTTCATTCAAAATAAATACTTTACTATCTTCCTGAAAAATAATTTTTGGATTAAGGGAATTCACTGTAAGGACAACAAATAATTTCCAACACATTATCTTTTACACTTGAAAATAAAATTACCACTCAAACTTCTAACACTTAAAGCAGTATGGGAATCGTAGTTACAGTGAACAAAATTGAAATTTAAATGTGAACTACTGACAGAAATGAGGCAATATCCATTACAACAATGTTTCATAAACGTGGAGAGTCATCACTTACTCAGATGAATTTCCTACCTTTTTTAAATTAGCAAGCAAATAAATGAAACAAATATTCAAGCTGAGTTGAGTGGTAGACTATTATTAGTTCAAAATATTTGCTGTCCCTTACTACAAGGTGGAGTCCCTGTATGAGGAGTATGTGTGTATGTGTGTGTGCATCATACATCTTTTTATATTTTAAAAATAAAAAAGAGTAAATATATATATATATACACAAATACACATGTATCTCTTCATAATATATAGTTATAATCATTTTAGAAAACAATCTGGGGAAGCGGATGTGGCTCCCTTCTACCATATGAGAGGTCCCGGGTTCATTTCCCAGGGCCTTCTAATGAAAGCGAGCTGGCCTGCGCGGAGAGCTGGCGCAACAAAAAGAGACAAAGAGGAGAGACAACGAGAGACAAAACAAACCAGGGAGCTGAGGTAGCTCAAGCAATTGAGTGCCTCTCTCCCACATCGGAGGTCCCAGGATCAGTTCTCAGTGACTCCTGAAGAAAAGACAATCAGACACAGGGAGCACACAGCGAATGGACAGAGAGAGCAAGACAGCGAGCGCAAAAACAACACAGGGGGGGAGGTTATAAATTTAAAAAAATAAATCTTAAAAAAAAAAAAAAAGCAATCTTTTAAAACATTTCAAGACCTTTTAAAACATTTATATATTCTGGCCTAGTAATTCTGCTTCAGTGACTATATCCTAAAGGAAAAAAAAAAATTAAATGCAATGTAAACATATAATATTATGGCAACATTTATAACAAAAGAAATAACCATCATGACTAACATAAGGGAATACTTTAATAAATTATGATCTACCAACTCAAGGATCTTACACAGTCATGAATAATGATTATGATGAAGAATATGTAGCTAAATGCAAAAATGATTAAGGAAAAGAAAGGAACATAAGAACTATACCTATAAAATAACAACACAAAGTTGAACATTGTACACACAAGTCAGGAAGTAAACATTTAAAAGGTTTATAAAACAGTTGCTTTTAGAAAAGTATGGAAGAATGTGAAATTTCTCTGTTGATGAGATTATTGAATAAAAGCTTTATTTATAACTTTCCACTTACCCTAAATATATTTGAAAGACAAATCTTTCAGTGACCCTTAGTTCCTACTCCATATTGGAAGTTTTACCAAAATGCATTAATATCATAAATATTTATTGAGAATGTGTGCAGATTACCCTTGTCCTACACATCACTGAAAATCCACCTCATTTCAAATAATATCTACCACTTATTGCATATTTTTCATATTTCAAACACTCTGCAAAAGTTCTCATTTTCAACGAAAAACAATCCTGAAAAGTAGATTTTATTCCATCATTAAAGGCAACGAAACAGTCAGCTAACTCAGTCGTCATCAAACTTTTTGGTTTCAGGATGTATTCATATTCTTAAAAATGAGAGGACCCCAAAAAGCTTTTGGTAGATTATATTAATTGGTATTTACCATAATAGAAACTAAAACTGAGAATTTTTTTAAAATATTTAAATTCATTTTAAAATATCAAGAGTAAACCAATAAATATGTAGCAAGCCTATTTTAATGAAAAACTTTTACAAAACAAAAAAAATATTAAGAAGAATGGCAATGTTTTACATTTTTGCAAATCTTAATGTCTGCCTAAACAGAACACTGGTTGGATTCTCATATCTGCCTCTGTAGTCAATCTAATGGGATATGCTGATGTAAGTATATGAAGAAAAAACTACAGGTATGTAGTTGCAAAAGGGAGGAATATTTTCAGGACATTTTTCAAATAAATGTGCATATTCGTCTTTAATACTACCCCAAAATGTGTCATGTAGTAGTTTAGGAATCTTAGAGGTTAGTCGTAATATGAAGTATGAAATCATATCAACCATCTTTTTTTTTTTTAAAGATTTATTTTATTTCTCTCCGCTTCCCCCGCCGCCCCCTTATTTGCTCTCACTGTCTGCTCGTTGTGTGCTATGTCTGCTTGTCTTCTTTTTTAGGAGGCACCAGATACCACTCCCTGCTTGTTGTGGCTCTCATTGTGTTTCCTTGTTGTGTCATCTCATTGTGTCATCTTGTTTCGTCAGCTCACCGCGCCAGCCCATCATGTCAGCTTGTTGTCTTGCTTGTCTTCTTTAGGAGGCACCAGAAATAGAACCCAGGACCTCCCATGTGTTAGGCAGGTGCACAATTGCTTGAGCCACATCCACTTCCCATCAACCATCTTTTCTTATACTGCTACATCAGTATAACTTGCAATCTGAGTGGTTGATACAATGTTAACTTAGAAAATGAAAATGACATTTCATCATACAACATCAAAAATCCATACCCTGTTACTATTACCACCCATCTCATCAGAAAAGTCTTCAAGTATCAGAAACTGTTACAGTCATGGTGGTAGACTCAAATTTCACGAAATTCCAATCTTTCATTTGAAAGCTCACATTATCATTGGCAACAAATATTGCCAATTATTTCTATTACTCAGTACGCCTCACCACTACATGCACACTGACATGTTTATTCATACTCTTAACCCAATATTACAATTTCAGAACTGGCCCAAAGGTAAGATAAGTATATTAAGTCCCAAAGAATCCATCTCTGGATTGATTTAATCAGTCAGTAGATGTTTAGAAGTTCCTCAAGTCCCATGCTTTTGTTTAGCAATTGTTTTTAAGGGTCAATTACAAAGAAATAATGCTCTCAGTTTGGTGGTAGTCTTTTTAATTTTTTTTTTTTTTTTTTTTTTAAGATTTTATTTATTTATTCATTTATTCCCCCCTTGCTGCTTGTGCTCGCTGAGTCAGCTAACCACGCCGTGCGGGCGGGCTTGCCTTCACCAGGAGGCCCCGGGAACCGAACCCGGGGCCTCCCATATGGTAAATGGGAGCCCTACTGATTGAGCCACAGCCGCTTCCCGGTGGTAGTCTTTTTAAACACCATGAGCCACTGAACGAAAGAATGAGTTTCGGGAAGCAGATATGGCTCAAGGGATTGGGCTCCCATCTACCATACAGGAGGTCCAGGGTTCGATTCCCTGGCACAGCAAGATGACGCAACAAAAAAAGAAACACAGAGGAGAGATATAAGAGACAGAGCAGACCAGGGAGCTGAGGTGGCACAAGACATTGGAGTGCCTCTCTCCCACTCCAGAAGGTCCCAGGATCAGTTCCCGGTGCTGTCTAAAGAGAAGACAAGACAAGCAGACACAGAAGAACACACAGCAAATGGACATAGAGAGCAGCCAGCGAGTGCAAAACAACAAGAGGGGTGGGGAATCAATCAATAAATACAATCTTTAAAAAAAAAAAAAACAAGAATGAGTTTCAAATCTTAGCTCTGCCCTTTAGTAGCAACATGAGTTTGGACCAATTCTTCAATCTTTCAGTCTCAGTTGCCTTCTCTACAAAATGGTCCTAGCTGATAGAAAGAGTTTCCTGACATGGTATATGTGAAAACTCACTTTGTTTACCTCAAAACACAAGATAAATATTAGCAAGTGTCATACATCTGACCAAAGGTATAGAGAGTATAAAAGTACAATTTTATGATTTAAATTAATTTTAGTCCTTTGAGGTTGTCTTCCTGACCTTTGAACATGACTATGGTTTATACATTAAAATAGCCTTGATCACTCAGGAAATCCCTAAAATTTAATAAAATAACCAGGGGAAAAAAATACTTGGTTTATTCCAATTCTCAGGAAATGTATTATGGGTATGGTTTATAGTAAATTTTTGCAAAATTTAGCAAAAATACAATGTTTATTATACTTTTGGAGAGAAGCTACATAAAAATTTTAAGAAACCCTCTCCTAAAATCTTCTTCAGAGAACTATAATTTTAACAGATCAAAGATGACGTAATGAGGCCTCAATTTAGAAGCTGATAACATGTAAATATCAAAAGTATGATAACCTTAACCATACCCCATAAAACAGCTTGAAAAAGTCAAAAGGAAATTAACCTTTCCCCAGCTCCAGCCCAGGCCACTGATTCCAGCCATGTTTGGGGACAGTGGTCTAGAAGGGCCCCAGTGGTCCCTGAAATGGTTTTAGGTTATAAATGGTTAGAAAATGTATGACCCAAATAGCCAAAAGATGAAGTTTCACCGAGATCCTTTTATAGCATAATACCACAGAATGAAAGTTAAGTTAAAACCCTGGCAGGTGCCACCTTACCCACGTGATGGAGATGAACATGTCAACATCAGGTATCACCTGACATAATGTGACAAGAAGGACACTGTCCCTCTGTGGTTCTCTTTCCCCAAGCCCATAACTCCAGTTTCACTATGAGAAAAACATCCAACAAACCCCAATGGACTTTCTACTCAGTCCCTGAACAGCCCTCCTGAAAATTGTCAATGTCATGAAAAACAAGGAAAGTGTGAGAAACTGTCCCAGCTAAGAGGAGCCTAAGGAGATGTGAGGATTCAATATAATGAGGGATCCTAGATGGGATCTTGAAACATGGAAAGGACATTAGTGGGAAAACGAGTGCAACTGGAATAAAGTCTACAGTTTAGTGAACAGCCATGTACCAATGTGGGTTTCTCAAGCACGCAATGACAGAAGATGTTACCATGATGGGAACTGAAACAGGGGGATGGACATGTGGGAATCCTCTGTACATTTTGTTCCAACATTTTTGTAACTCTAAAAGTATTCCCAAATAAAGATTTTATTTAAAACAAAACCAAAACCAAAGAAAAAGGAAATTAACCCTTTAAGTAGCCAAAATAGGTCTTTATTCAAGGAGTAGCTCTCATTCAGAGCCTATTTACACACATTTCTGCTTCTAGAGGTAGTCATAGCAGGAAAATTGCACAGATAAAAGTAAATGACATTGGCATCCATAAATACTATACTATTTTTGTAGGTCTTATACCCCCAACTACATTGTATATGTATGAACAGGCTATGAGTGTCCTGTACAGCTTTCATTTAGCAATGAAAATATTTTACAAATACACCTAAGATTCTCCAGTGGGCTGAACACTGACAGTAAGAGTCTAAAGGGAAGATATGCACCTTCAGTCACTGCTTTGAAACTCTTAAAAAAAAAAAAAAAAAAAAAAAAAAAAAGGCAGGTGAATAAGCCTTCCTATCTCTCCACATCCTCTCCAATACTTGTAGCTTTCTGTCTTTTTAATAATGGCCATTCTAATAGATGTGAAATGACATCTCATTGTAGCTTTGATTTGCATTTCCCTAATCGCTAGTGATGTTGAACATTTTTTCATGTGTTTTTTCATCATTTGTATTTTTATATTCTTCTCTGGACAAATGTCTATTAAAGTCTTTTGCTCATTTTTTAATCAGGTCATTTGTCTTTTTATTGTTGAGTTGTAGAATCTCTCCAAATATCATAGATACTAAACCCTTATTGGATATGTGATTTCCAAATATTTTTTCCCATTGAGTCCACTGCCTTTTTACCCTTTTGACAAAGTTTTTTGAGGTACAAAAGTGTTAAATTTTGAGGATGCCTCATTTTCCTTTTTACACTGCTGGAGCTTTGGGATTAAGATTTAAGAGACCTCCACCGACCACCAGATCTTGAAGATGCTTCCCTACATTATCTTCTAGGAGTTTTATGGTCCTGGCTTTTATATTTAGGTCTGTGATCCATTTTGAATTGAATATTGTATAAGGTGTGAGATAGGGGTCCTCCTTCATTCTTTTGGGTATGGATATGGAGAGGATATGGAGAGACAGGAATGTTTATTCACTGTTGGTGGGAATGTAGAATGGTACAGCCACGGTGCAAGACAGTTTGGCAGTTTCTAAGGAAGTGAATATTGATTTGCCATGTGACCCAGCAATAACACTACTAGGTATATACCAAGAAGAACTAAGAGCAGTGATACAGACAGACATCTGCACACCAATGTTCACAGCGGCATTATTCACAATTGCCAAAGAATGCTTATCAACTCACAAATGGATAAACAAATTGTGATATATACACACGATGGAATATTATTCAGCTGAATGAAGAAATGAAGTCATGAAGCATATGATAACATGGATGAACATGGAGGAAATTATGTTGAGGGAAGTAAGCCATAAACAGAGGACAAATAACTTGATGACTACACTAGTATGAACTTAATATATTGTGTAAACTCATGGAGTTAATAACTAGATATTATTAATAATATTAATAACTAGAATAGAGGTCACCAGAAAATAGAATGAGGTTAGAGAATAGAAAGCTGAGGTTTAATATTTACAGAATTGGTAAAAAGGTTGTTTGTAAGTCTTTGGAAATACATAGAAATGGTGAAAACACATCATAGTAGTTTGTAAATAGCAGTGCTAATATATGGGTATGACAGTGGTTGAAATGGAAAGTCTAAGGTCATGTATATTACGAGAAGGAAAGCTAAAAATATGTAACATGGAGCAAAATAAAAAGATTTAGCATAGTGAAACCTCATGTGAAATGATTATGGGTAATTCTGCATATATGACTGTTTTTCTTTGAAACAGAACAAATGTACATTAATGATACAAGATGTTAATATCAGGCAAAAATATAACCAAAGTAAACAGTGGACAACAGTGCATAGTAATATATTAATAATCTTCCACTAAGCGTAAAAGAAAAACATAAAAAAGTGAAAGAAGCAAATATTCTCGCTGCCCTGATTTTGTGATAATCAGGGTAGGCTAAACATTCGCTATATTAGAAACCATGCATATGTCCCCAGACCTAGTTTTCTCCCCTAGGTCTGGTTTTCAGAATGCTGGTGATAAACTAAGCCTGATTTATTATACGACAATCCTGTATGGGAAAAGACTGTAACTCTAGGTATCTTTGGTCAACCTTAAGACATATAGCAGGGGGATGGATGTGGTTCAAATGGTTGAGCATCCATCTCCCATATGGAGGGACCTGGGTTTGATCCCCAGGACCTCCCAGTAAAATAAAAAAAGAAAAATATAAAAGGTGAGTGGACCACCAGGTCCCGTGCGCGGGTGCACTCTCAGGCCCCGCAAGCAGGTGAACCCCCCAGGCCCCACGCGTGGGTGTGCCTCCAGGCCCCATACACAGGTGAGCCATTAGGCCCTCTGCACAAGTGCGCCACCAAGCCCCGCAAGCAGGTGCGCCGCCAGGCCCCACGTAAGGGTGCGCCATCAGGCCCCATGCACAGGTGCATTGTCAGGCCCTGCAAGTCACGCAGCAAGATGATGACGCAACAGGAAAGTGACACAAGGGAGAGCCAAGACAAGATTTGCCAAAAAACCAGGCACTAAGGTGGTGCAGGCAGTAGGACGCCTCCTCCCACATCAGAGGTTCCGAGGATCAAATCCCAGTGAAGACAGGAGGAAAAGGATGAGAAGAGAGGGCAGGAAATGGACACAGAGAGTTACCCAGCAAATGGACACAGAAACAACAAAAACGGGGGGTGGGGGGGTGGGATAGGTAAAAGTAAATAAATAAATCCTTTAAAAATATATATGTATAGGGGAGTAAGATATGGAAAGTATTACTACTTTCTAACTATAGTTAGTAGTAATACTTTGATGATGCTCTTACATAACTTGTTAAAAAATGTTCCACAACAATGCAAAGTATTTGTGGTGGGGTGATGTGTGGGAGCCCTGTATGTTGTTTTGCATGTTTGTTCTGTAAGTTCACAATGTTTACTGAACACTTACAGTTTATGTATGTTCATGTATGAATGATATACTTCAATAAATTGTTTTTAAAAAAAAGTGAAAGAAACTAGACAACATATGCTTTGTCTTCATCTATACAAATATAAATGCAAATAAATGGGAGAGATGAAAAACAGAATAGCAGCTATGTATGGCAAGGGAAGGACAGAGGGATTGAGAGGTAAATATTAAGAAGTAGAGTTTGTCTGTTTTTTGTTATTATTACTGGAATAATGAAAATGCTCTAATATTGACTGAAGTGATGACTGTCCAACTCTGTGATTATACCAAAAACTACTGTTTATACACTTTGGATGGATTGCATGCTTTATGAATATGTATTTATAAAACTGATTTTCTTTTTTTTTTTTTAAAGATTTTTTTTTTATTTATTTATTCATTTATCCCCCCCTTGCTGCTTGTGCTCACTGGGTCAGCTAACCATGCCGTGCGGGCGGGCTTGCCCTCACCAGGAAGCCCCGGGAACCGAACCCGGGGCCTCCCATATGGTAAACGGGAGCCCTACTGATTGAGCCACAGCCGCTTCCCAAAACTGATTTTCTTAAAAATTAAATAAACTAGGCCTAGAAAAGGCAAAATTACAGAGTTGGTAAAAAATATCAGTAGTTGTTAAGGCTCTGGGAGAGGGTGGAGTGATGAATTTGTAGGGCACTGAGAAAGTACTCTGCATATTGCCATAATGGGGGTATGTACATGTTATATTTGTCAAAACCCATGGGGCTGTACACACAGAGAGGGAACCCTGATGTAAGCTACAGACTTCAGTTACTAGTAATGTATCCATACTGGTTGACTCATCAATTGTAACAAATGTAGTATACTGATGCAAAATGTTAATAGTAGGAAAAACAGTGTATGTGGGTGGGGGGTTGGGATAGGGACTTTGTATTTCTGTGCATTTTTTCTGTAAACCTAAAACTGCTCTAACAATAAAGTTTATTATTAAAATAAGTATATAAATTAAAAAAAGAATCCACCACAGAACAGTCTGAATTATAAAAGCCTGATAAAAATTCAACAGTCAATTATGATAAAACCTTAGGAAACTAGGATGAGAAGCTAATTTCATTAATCTGATCTAGGTGTCAATGGGGGAAAAAAGCATACTTATTTGGTAAAACATGGAAAGCTTCCCCCCACCCCTTTTTTTTAATTTAAAGGATATAAATTTAAATTTAAGAATATAGTGACACATAGGAAAAATACAACTAATGTAACATATGGACTATAGTTAACAGCAATATTGTAATATTCTTGCATCAAAGTCAAAGAGGTACTATATCAATGCTAAGGGTCAATAATGGGGGGTATGGGATTTTTTTTTTTTTTAAACTAAGGAAAAGATTAAAAAATTTACTGAGGCAATGATTGCACAACTGTGATGAAAGTGATAACCACTGAGTATACATTTTGGATAGACTGTACAAGGCATGGGGCTGTACAACACAGTGAACCATGTTGTGGAAGACAGACTGTGCCTAACAGTAAAAATAAAAGAGTGTTCTCTCATGAACTATAACAAATGTGCAATACTAATATATAGTATTAATAATAGGGGGTGTATGGAAAAAAATATACCAAATGTAAGCTATGGACCATAGCTAGTGGTAATAGTCGGATGATATTCTTTCATAATCTGTAACAAATGTTCCACAAGAATGTAAAGTGTAGGTGAAGGGGTGATGTATGGGAATTATGCACATTATACATGATTATTTTGTAAGCTCACAACTTCTCTAATAAAAAAATACATATTTTAAAATTTTTATTTTTTATATCAATGTTTAAGTTATTCAGTTAACACAAGATAACTACAATAACAATAAATCTACTTTAGTCATCCTAGTCTATCTACAATTTGATGTCAAATTATGTACCAATAATTTTAATTTTCTGAATCACTGCTATTCTCACTCTCAATAGAGAAATAATAAATTTTCATCAATATATGATGCAATGAATAGGGAAAAAAACCATCAATATCTCCTATTAATCATAACATATTTCAACAGTCCATATTTGTGTTTTATATCTCCTTTTCCACAGAGCAAAGATGCTGCATGCTATTCACTTTGCAAACATAATTTCAACAAGCTGCACAGTAAAGCAAGAATCATTAGTGTTACAGAGACTGAAGCAATCTAGGCAATCATCTGCTAGGTTTTTTGTATTTTTTTTTATTTTATTTTGCAGGACAAGTAGAAACACACATGCACTAAGGATAGTACAAAACCTAAAAATTTGCTCATGAAATTTTACCTGTCCATGTATGTCTCCACACACTGTGACTGGTGTTGATACTGGCTGAACATTTGACTCTTCCAAGAGGAGGTCACAAACATAGTCACATAACCGCTGCAAAGAGAAAAAACAATGTTAACTTTAACTACAATTTCAAGGACCAAATACAAAAAATTACAAGAACTAATACTTAGTGAGACTAAATGTATTGAATGATAGCAAAGGAAACTATCCTGTGATGATTCTGGAGTTAGATTTCTGTCAGCTTTTTACATAATGCATAAAGAATGAAACACTGATTATTCCAAAATGCTAACTCCCTGACTACCGAGGCAATAAATTCTCTCCACTTAGACAGCTTTACAAGAAACTGGAAAATGATGTTTTTCATCCCAAAAGGAAAAAAAAAAAAGTAAGTTAAGAGAAAATATTTATACCAGAAAAAGGTTTTTATCTGCTAAATTTAAAAATAAATTACAGAAGAGTAAACAAGGGGATTCCTAGGACCACACAAGGATGATCAAGACAAAATGCTTACACAGAAAGGAAAGGATCAGTGAGGCCCATACTGGAAAGGTGTTTTCTTTTCTTCCTTTTTTTTTTGGTTAGCAATCAAGGAAAGCGCTGTCATAACACTATCTGAATAAAAGCTAGAAGGAACAATGATGTACTCTCATAATCTGTAACAAATGTTCCACAACAATGTAATGTGTTCATGGAGGGCTATTGTACAGGAATTCTACACATTGCACATGATTGTTTTGTAAGTTCACAACTTCTCTAATAAGAACTATATTTATTTTTTTAAAAGAAGCTTGAGGAACAAATGCCTCAAAGTCTACATTAATGTGTGATAGCACATTAAAATATCAAAATGTCCAGGTTTCAGCAAAAGATTACAAAACATACAAAGCATACCATTAGAAACCATCAAATGAGGAGGATAAGACCTGGGACATCCCAGACAATGAACTTTGTTAAAATGGACCTAAATATCTTCAAAGAACTAAAGGAATACATGGACAAAGAACTAAAATAATCAGGAAAACAACAGAAGAACATAAAGTATCAATAGAAAGATGGGAATTATGAAAAGGAACCAAACAGAGCTAAAGACCACAGTAACACCTATTAAAAATTCCCTAGAGGGATTCAACAACAGATTGGAGCTAGCAGAAGAAAGCATCAGTGAGCATGAAGATAAGACAATTGAAATCATCCAGTCTGAGAAGCAGAAAGAAGAAAGAATTAAGAAAAGTGAACAGAGCCTGAGGAACCTGTGGGACATTTTCAAGCTCACCAATTTACACATTGTGGAAGTCCCAGAAGAAGAAAGGAAATAGAGAGTCAGAGAAAATATTCAAAGAAATAACGGCTGAAAAATTCCCAAATTTAACATAAGATGTGAATATACAAGATGCTCAAGGAACTCCAAACATGATAAATCCTAATAGACCCACATTTTGCCATGTTATAATCAAACTGTTGAAAGCCAAAGATAAGAGAATTCTGAAAGCCACAAGAAGCAACATGTCACATATAAAGGAGCCCTAAGGGAAGCGGCTGTGGCTCAATCAGTAGGGCTCCCGTTTACCATATGGGAGGCCCCGGGTTCGGTTCCCGGGGCCTCCTGGTGAAGGCAAGCCCGCCCGCACGGCATGGTTAGCTGACCCAGTGAGCACAAGCAGCAAGCGGGGGGGAGAAATGAATAAATAAATAAAATCTTTAAAAAAAAAAAAAAAAAAAGGAGCCCTAATAAGATTAAATGCCATTTTCTCTTAGGAAACCATGGAGGCAACAAGGCAGTGGGACAATGTATTTACAGGGCTGAAAGCAAAAAATTGCCAAACAAGAATTCTGTGTTCAGCAAAAATGTCCTTCAAAAATGAGGGGGAGGGAAGCGGATGTAGCTCAAGTGGATAAGTGCCTGCTTCCCATGTATGAGGTCCCTGGTTCAATCCCCAGTACTTTCTAAAAACAAAAACAAAAACAAACAAACAAACAAAAAACTAACTCTCATTGGGGAATGGATGTAGCTTAGTGATTGAGCACTTGCTTCCCATGTACAAGGTCCTGGGTTCAGTGCCCGGTACCTCCTTAAAAAAGGCAGGGGGGAGAGGGGGAGAGATTCAAACAGTCCCAAATAAACAAAAGCTGAGGGAGTTTGTCACCCTTAGACCAGTTCTACAAGATATGCTAAAGGTAGTTCTGCAGGGTCAAAGGAAAGGACACTAGACAATTGACTGAAGCCACATGAATAAAGAAAGATCTCTGGTAAAGATAAATAACAGGTAAATAGAAATATCATTACTACTGTAATTTTGGTTTATACCTCCACCTTTTACTTCCTGCAGGAACTAAAAGATAAATTAATAAAATGTAATGACAAATTGATGGTTTGGGACTCATAGTAAATAAATATACAATTTGTGCCAAGAACTACATAAAGGTTGGGGAACAGAAGAGTAAAGAAACATAGTTTATATACGCTACTGAAGTTGTTAAATTGGTATTCAAGCAAAAGAGACTGTTACAGATTTAGGATGTTAAATTGTAGACCCATGATAATAACAAAGAAAACATCAGAGAATATGCAAACTCACAGAGACAGAAAGTATAGTATAAGTTACCAGGGGTGAGTCGTGGGGGCAGGGGCAACAGGAAGTTAATGCAAAATGAGTATACGGTTTCTGTTTGGGATGAAGGGAACGTTAGAATAATGGGAGATGGTAAGGGTATAACACTATGAATGTGATTAATCTCAGTGAATGGTTTGCTTGGGAGGGGTTGAGATGGGGAGATCTATTTTATATTTAAGTTTCCACAATTTAAATAAAAATAAAGAGGAACTAAAAAGATAATGACAATTAAATGCAATACATGATACTGGATGGGATCTAAGATGGAGGGAAAAGGGCTCAAAAGAACATTTTTGAGGCAAAAATAATTGGAATAGAAAATGCAAGCTTTATACCAATGTTAAATTTTGTAACTTAATAACTACAGTTAAGATAAATACATGGGTAAATATAAATACCATTACTACTGTAATAACTTAAGGTTATTACATGAGTGAATACCCTTTATAATAGGATATAATCACAGAAGTATTATGTGTTCAAAGAGCACCTATATGTGCAAACTGCTCTCAAATGTTCAGAAAATAGATGGATGGGTGGTTGGGCGGATGAAAGAGAGAGAGAGAGAGAGAGAGAGAGAGAGAGAGATGGATGGAAGGAAGGAGGGAAGGAGGGAGAGAGGGAGGGAGGAAGAATGATTCAGAAAAAGTAAAATGTTAAAAGTGGTGGATCTGGGTATCTGGGGGGTAAGGATATGTTGGAGTTCTCTATGGGATATGTATTATTTTTGTAACTGTTCTGCAAATTTGAAATTATTTCAAAATAATTTTTTAAAGTAAATTATAAAGCATGCACTTACATTTGACAACCTAGGTTGTAATTAAGACAATCTAGATGAAATGGACAAATTCCTAGAAATGCATAAACAACATACACTGACTCTACAAGAAATACAAGAAGACAGCAAGCTAATCACATTTAAAGAGGTTGAATTAGCCATCAAAAATATCCTAACAAAGAAAAGTCCAGGACCAGATGGCTTTAAAGGTGAATTCTAACAAGCATTGTGAGAATTAACCCCATCCTGTTTAAACCCTTCCAAAAAATTGAAGAGGAGGGAAAATTACCCAACACATTTTAAGATGCCAACATCATCCTAATACCAACCCAGATAAAGATACTACAAGAAAAGAAAATTATAAACCAATATCTCTAATGAACATAGATGCAAAGATTCTCAACAAAATTCTTACAAATAGAATTCAACAGCATATTAAAAGAATTATACATCACAACCAAGTGGGATTTATTCCTGGTATGCAAGGGTAGTTCAACACAGGAATATCAATAACACACAATTAACAAATTAAAGGGAAGAAAAACCACATTATCATCTTGATCACTGCAGAAAAGGTATTTAACAAAATTCAGCATCCTTTCTTGATTAAAAAACCCTTCAAAAGATAGGAACAGAAGGAAAATTCCTAGATATGATAAAGGGCTTATATGAAAAAAACTCACAGCCAACATTGTACTCAATGGAGAAAGGTTGAAAGCATTCCCTCTAAGACTGGGAACAAGACAAGGATGCCCACTGTCACCACTGTTATTCAACATTGTACTAGAAGTTCTAGCTCGGAGCAATTAGACCAAAAAAAAAAAAAGAAAAAAAAATATCCATCCAAATAGGAAGTAAAACTCTCACTACTAGCAGATGACATGATCCTATATTTAGAAAATATCAAAATGTCTACAACATGGCTACTTGAGCTAATAAACAAATTCAGGAAAGTGGCAGGGTACAAAACCAACACACAAAAAGTAGTAATGTTTCTGAATACTAGTATTAAACAATCTGAGGAGGAAATCAGAAAAAAAAAAATTCCACTTACAATACAACAAAAAAGACTCAAATACTAGGAATCAATTTAACCAAAGAAGTACAAGTCTGATATTCAGAAAACTACAAACACTGCTAAAAGAAATCAAAGAAGACCTAAACAAATGGAAAGACATCCCATGTTCATAGACTGGAAGACTAAATATCATGAAGATGTCAGTCCTACCCATTGAATTAATAGATTCAATACAATACCAATCAAAATTCCAACAGCCTACTTTACAGAAATAAAAAAGGCAATGACCAAATTCAATTGGAAGGGAAAGTGCACCTGAATAGGCAAAAAACATCCTAAAAAAGAAGAACAATATGGGTGGGATATCACAGCCTGACCTTGAAACATATTACAAAGCTAAAATGGTCAAAATAGCATGGTATTGGCATATAGACAGACACATCGACCGTAGGAATAGTACTGAGAGTCCATAAACAAACCCTCATCTCTACCACAAACGGATTTTCAACAAACCTACCAAAGCCATGTTAATGGGACAAAACAGTCTCTTCAACAAATGGTGCTAGAGAGAGCTGGACATCCATAACCAAAAGAATGAAAGAGGACCCCTATCTCATTCCCTATACAAGAATCAACTCAAAATGGATCAAAGACCTAAATATAAAAGCCAGGATCATAAAACTACTAGAAGAAAATGTAGGGAAACACCTTCAAGATCTTGTGGTAGGTGGTGGTTTCTTGGACCTTACACCCAAACCATGAGCAACAAAGAAAACAATAGGTAAATGGGACCTCCTCAAAATTAAACACTTTTGCACCTCACAGGACTTTGTCAAAAGGATGAAAAGGCAGCTGACTCAATGGAAGAAAATATTTGGAAATCACGTATCTGATAAGGGTTTAATATCCATGATATATAAAGAGATGCTACAACTCAACAATAAAAAGACAAACAATTAAAAAATGGGCAAGACTTGAACAATGTCCAAAGGAGAAATACCAGTGACAAAAGTAAAAAACACACACACAAAAACATGTTCAACATCACTAGCAATTAGGGAAATGCAAATCAAAGCTACAATGAGATATTATTATTAGAATGGCAACTATTAAAAAGACAGAACTACAAGTGTTGGAGAGGACGTGGAGAGATAGGAACACTTATTCACTGTTGGTGTGAAAGCAGAATGGTACAGCCACCGTGGGATAGTTCTTAAGAAAGTTGAGTATCAATTTGCCAGGTGACACAGCAATACCATTACTAGGTATATACCTAGAACTGACAGCAATGACACAACAGACTGATATCCATAGGAGCATTACTCATAATTAATAAAAGATGGAAACCACCCGGGTGTCCATCAATTGATGAATGGATAAACAAATTGTGATGTATACATATGATAGAATATTATACAGCTGTAAGAAAAAAGGTTGTGAAGCATATAACAACATGGATGAACCTGGAAGATATTATGTTGAGGGAAGCAATCCAGACACAAATGGACAAATACAGTATGACTGTGCTATTATGAACTAAATATATTATGTAAACTCATGGAGTTAATAACTAGAATATGTGAAAAATAAAATAAAAAACAAAAAAAGAAACCAAAAAATAAAAATAAAACATAATAACTATAATATAGGTCAACCAGAAAATAGAATTGTTAGAGATTGGGAAGTTGAGGGTTAATCTGAGCAGAACTGACAAAAAGGTTGTTTGTAAATCTTTGGAAACTAGAAATGGTTAAAGTACATCAGTTTCTAACTAGCAGTGCTAATATATGGGTATGATAGTGGTTGAAAAGGAAAGAGTATGGGTAATATTACATATATATAAGAATATTTTTCTTTGAAACTGAACAAATGTACATTAATGTTACAAGATGTTAATAATAGGCAAAAATTGAACCAAAGCAAAATATGGACAGTAGTTTATAGTAATATATTAATAATCTTCCATTAAGAGTTAAAAAAAAAAAAAAAAAGGAAATATACTAAGTGAAAGAAGCTAGACAAAAGGTATTACACATTGTTTAGCTCCATCTATACAAAATGTAAATATAAATAAATTAGAAGGATGGAAACAACAGCAGCAATTTACGGCAGGGGAAGCATAGAGAGATTGAGAAGTGATTAATAAGGGGTAGAGGTTTTTTTTGCTTGTTTTTTGTTTATTATTGTTGGAAAAATGATTGAAGCAATAAAAGCACAACTATGTGATTATACCAAATACTACTGACTGTACAATATTAAAAAAAAAAAGTAAATTATAAAACATGCACTTAACTTACCATTTGACCCAGCAGTTGCACTTCTGGGTATTTATCCCAGAGAAATGAAAACTTATGTTGACATAAAAATTTATACAAGAATGTTCATAGTGGCTTCAATTTGTAATAGCCAAAACCTGGAATCAGCTGTGGTGCATACCTACCATGGAATATTATTCAGTGATAAGAAGCAGCAAACTATTGACACACAACAATCTGTATGAATCTCAAGGGAATTATGCTGACTGAAAAATGCCAATACTAAAAGGTTGCAAAGCATATGAGTCCATTTATATAATATTCTTGAATTGACAAAAATATAGAAATTGAGAACACATTAGTGATTGCCCGAGGTCCAGAGGCTAGGGGTGGCAAGAGGAAGGTATATGTGGTTATAAAAGGGCAACCCAAGGAATTCTTGTAGCAATGGAATTGTTTTGTATCTTGAATGCTATGATGGATACATGAACTTACACGTTAATAAACTGCGTAGGCACACAGAGAAATGAGTACAAGTAAAACTGGAGAAACATGAACAGGATCATGGATTATATCAATGTCAATTACCTGGTTGTAATATTGTACTATAATTCTGCAATATGTTACTATTGGTGGAAACTAGGTAAAGGGTACATGACATCTTTGTACATTACTTCTTACAACTGCCATGTGAGTCCACAATTAACTCAAAATAAAAAGGTTAATTTAAATGATTACAAAATTCAAATCTAAAATTGAAGAGTCACTCTACTTTTACAAAGACCTCTAAATGTTTGCATTTCAAAAATATTTGTCTTCTCAAAGCCCTCAAATCAAAAGATTTCTAGGATCAAATGATTCTCACAACAGTGCTCTGGAATAGGAAATGTATATCCTTGCTATGTGTAGGGAGGAGAACCTTTCATCTGAGACCAACTTAAACTACTTAAGCTACTGGATTTTCTGATAGGTCTGCCAAGAAAGGAGAAATTAAACTAACAAGCATAATGAAATCATTTTAAACATTAAGGAATCTAAATGCTATAATCTCTTTAATCAAATATGAGACATACTTTAACAGTTATAATGATAATACTTTATATACAGAAGCGAGCATAGGGCAATACTCACAATGAGGGGAAGAGGAAAAACCCCTCCCATAGGAAAATGAAGGAAAATAGAGCCATTTATTCCCTACATATTAGACAATAAAACAAAAAAATTCAAAATAATTTTTTCCCCTTATGCCTAGGATAAGCTCCTGATGGTGGCCATGATCTTCAAACACCACCTCAAAGGCAAGATCTTCCTTTTGGCCTGGAGTTCTTCTGGCCTTGAGTCCCTAGGATGAATTCCATTGAATTTCCCACAACACCCAGATGCTTCAAGAAACATCGTATTTCTGTCATATAACCCGTCCATTATTCATAACAGGAACAAATACTGGATGAGTGAAGCAACGTTTCTGAATTCTGAAACTTAACTTTATAAAGAAAGATGGCATCTAAGGTTCCTTCAGTTATAAAATTCTGCTTTACATTAAAAATCACCTATACCAAATCTCTCATTTGACCCAGATGATAAACCTGAGACCCAAAATGATTAAGGTCACAAAGCCCTTAGGCTTAGCAAGAGATTGAAATCCAGGTTCCCTACCTCTTTCCACTATACTAGCTTGAATATTTACTTGTCCAATGCAACAAATATTTATTGAGTACCTAATATGGTACTAATAGGTACCATTCTAGAAACCAAGTTAATAGCAATGAACGATATAGACTTAAAAATCCAGCCCTCAAGTGGTTTACATTATAGAGGGGATTGAGAGACAATAAAACAAATAAGTAAAAAAAAAAATACATATATAGTAACTTGTCAGGTGTGGGAAGAGCTACAGAGAAAAATGAAGCACTAAAGAGTGATCAGAAGTCCCAGGGGTGCGAGGTGGGTATTGATATTTTAAATAGGGACGGTTCTTAAATTTTATTCATTCCTATGAATGTGAACTCTTGTAAATAGGACTTTTTTATGAGGTTACTTCAGATAAAGTATGGCCCAGGATGGGTCTTTTTTTTTTTTACCAGGAGGTCCCGGGTCCCTCCATATGACAGACGGACGCCCAGCCATTTGAGCCACATCCGCCCCCCATGGATGGGTCTTAATTCCTATTACTTAAGTCCTTATAGGGAAGATCACAGAGAGAAAAAAGCCCCAGAGGAAGCAACCAGATGCTGAAAGTAAACGGAAACCAGAAGAAAAGGGAAAGGACAGGAGAGGCCACAACATGTGCACTGCCATGTGACTGAGGAACCCAGGACCAAGGATCACTGGCAGCAAGCTCCAGAATAGCAGTCTTCAGGAAAAAAGCATCGCCTTAATGACCCCCTTGATTTGGACTTCTCCTAGCCTCAAAATCGTGAGCCAATAAATCCCATTGTTTAAGTCAACCCGTTGCATGGTATTTGCTTTAGAAAGAGAAACTAAAACAGGTGAGCATGGAAGCATTACTGATAACTTCTGAAGAAAAATCTGAAGGAAGTGAAGCTGGAGGGAACAGCATTACAGACAGAGAAAATAGTAGACACAAAATCCTTGAAGTGGAAGAATGCTTGCTATTGAGAAACAACATTGACTATAGTTACAGTGGACTGATGAAGGGAAAATTAGCAGAGCCTGTGAGCTTTTGCTCTTTCTTAAGTGCCATCTGTCTTATGTCTGCTGTTTTTGAAATTGTACTAGGCGGGGTGGGGGGTGGTTTAAAGGCAGGAGTAGGAAAATCAGATAGGATGCTTCTGCAATAATCTAAATAAAAGATAATATCAGCTTGGACCAGGATAGTAGCAACAGTAAGTGGTGACAAGTGGACAGACCCCAGTTATTTTCTGAATGTAGAGTCCACTAGATTTGAGGCCAATTGGATCAATACAAAGATAGGAATCAAAGATGACAAGATTTGCGGCCTAAGCTACTTCAAGGATGGGACATCATTATTGAGATGGTCAAGACTCTAAGGAAAGCAGATTGTTTTGATTTCTTTTGGTTTAGTTTGGGGAGCAGGGAGCCAGGAATTTGATTTTAAAAGTTTTACTGAGATATAATTCATCCCTTTAAACTGCAAAATTCAGTGGTTTCTAGTACATTTACAAGGTTGTGCAACCATCGTCATTGTTTAGTTCTACAACATTTTCATCACCCCAGAGAGAAACCCTGTACTGATTAGCCATCACTCTCCATTTCCCCCCAACTATCTTCCCACTCTCCACTAGATCAATTATTAAGGTTGAAAGAAGAGGACACTAGAAAGTAGATCAAGCCACATGAAAAAATAAAGATCTTCAGTACAGGTAATGACATGAGTAAATATAAATGCCAGTACTATTGTATTTTGGTTTGTAACTCCACTTTTTACTTCAAACAGAATCTAAAATGCACATGGAAAAAAGGAATGATAAATCTTGGTTTTGGACTCACAATGTATAAGTATGTAATTTGTGACAAGAACAACATAAAGATGGAGAGATAGAGGGATATAGGAACATAGTTTGTGTATGCTACTGAAGTTAAGAGGCAAATGAGATTGTTATAGATTTAGAATGCTAAATTTAAGACCCATAGTAAACACAAAGAAAATACTGGAAAATATGCACAGAAGGAATGGAGAAATGACTCTAAAGGGTTCACTACAACATATCAATTAAAAACCAAAAAAAGGAAAAAAAAAGTGCAGTGATGGAAAGATTAAGGGTCAAATTAAGGGTCAAAACAGGTATAAAACTTACAAAAACCAAAGAGCAAACTGACAAAAGTAAGTCCTGCATTTTCAGAAGTTACTTGAAATGAAAATGGGTTAAAGGCAGAGATTGGCAGAATTGATTTTTTTTTTTAAATTATGACCCAATTAATGCTACCTATAAGAGATTCACCTTAAATTGAAAGAACCAAGTAAAATGAAACTGAAAGGTGTGAATAAAATATTCCAAAAGAAAGCAGGGGTGAGTTTAAGTCAAAAACGGTTAAAATGGACAATGGATACTATATATTGATAAAGGGGACAATTCATGAAGAAGATATAACATTTATAAACAGATATGCAGTTACCAGCAGAGCCCCAAAATATATGAAGCAAACAATGACAGATTTAAAGGGAGAAACAGATGACTCTATGTTAACAGAAGACTTCAATACCACTGTCGGTAACAGATAGAACATCTAAAAAGAAGATGAATAAGGATATAGATAACTTGAACTATGCCATAAACCAACTAGTCCTAACTGATATATATAGAATACTTTATCCAAACAGTAGATCACAGGTCATTCTCTAGGATAGACCATGTATTAGGTCACAAAACAAGTCTCAGTAAATTAAAAAAGATTGAAATGCAAAGCACCTACTGTAGCACAATGCAATGAAGCTAGAAATTGAATAGAATAACAGAGAACTGGAAATTTCACAAATACACAGAATTAAAGAATACACTCTTAAACAACCAATGGGCCAACGGAGATTAGGAAATACCTTGAGATGAATGAACATGAAAACAGAACATACCAAAGCTTAAAAGATGCAGCAAAGACAGTGCTCAGGGAGAAATTTATATTTCTGATTACATTTTTTTTTTTTTTTAATCTCAAATCAGTAACTCAATCTCATACCTGCAGAAACTAAAAAGAACAAACTATACACAATATGAGGAGACAGGATATAATAAAAATGAAATCAGAGGTATATAAAACAGAAAATAGAAAAACAATAGAATCAACGAAACCAAAAGTTGGTTCTGTGAAAAGATCAATAAAATTGACAAACCTTTAGATAGAAAAAGCAAAAAAAAAAAGAGGACACGTGGCAGTTTGGTATTGTTTATGAATTCCAAAAATAGATACTGGATTGTGTTTGTAAACTGGTCTGTTTCTCTCGGCATATTAGATTGCATTTGACTCAGAGGTTTCACTTTTACTTTATTAAATCAAGATTAGGGCTTTTATTTGACCATGTCATTAGAGCAACTTGGTTTAAGTCCCCGCCTACAGCTAACCTACAGCTATGGGCTATATAAATGGATGCTCAATCAAAGAAAGGGAAGTAAACACACAGAGAAGGAGGACACAGAGAGTTGAGTTTTTGATGCTGGAGCCCCAGAGAGAGAGCAAAGCCGTTTGCCTGATAATTCACAGCAGGCCTTGTGGAGAGAGCAGAGCAGCTGAGCCTGGAAAGAGACCAGCCCTGAGAAGAAAGACCAGCCTTATGCCAGCCTACAGCTGAGATAGAAAGAAGCTGGGACTACAGAGCCTTAAGAAAAAGGAGGAAGGCTGAACTCTCACAGACATCACCTGCCATCTTGCATCAACACATGGCAAATGACTTTGGGTAAGAAAGTACCTTTTATGGAACCCTAAGTTGAACTCTTTAGGGCCTGTAACTGTAAGCTTTTACTCCCAATAAATACCTTTTATAAAAGCCAGCAGATTTCCGGTACTTTGCATCAGGACCCCTTTGGCTGACTAATACAACACATATAACGAAAATGAGAAATGAAAGGAGGGACATTATTACCAACCTTATAGAAATAAAAAGGATTTTAAGAGGATACTGTGGGGGGGCAGATGTGACTCAGATGGTTGGGCGTCTGTCTCCCATATGGAGGGACCTGGGTTCAATCCCCGGGACCTCCCAGTAAAATTTTTAAAAAATACATACATATATATATATATATATAGAGAGAGAGAGAGAGAGAGAGAGAGAGAGAGAGAAGGCGCATGGGCTGTCAGGCTCTGTATGCCGGTAAGCCGTCAGGCCCCAGATGATGACGTAGCAGGGGAGAGTAAGACGAGATGCTCGGAAAGCTCTGAAAACCAGGAACCGAGGTGGCGCAGGTGGCAGAACACCTCTCTCCTACATCGGAGGTCTTCAGGATCGAATCGTGGTGAAGACTGGAGGAGAAGGAAGAGAAGAGACGGCAGGAAACAGACACAGAGAATTGCGCAGCGAATGGACACAAAACAGCAAATGGGGAAGGGGGTGTTTAAAATGGATAAAGTAGGGAAGCGGCTGTGGCTCAATCAGTAGGGCTCCTGTTTACCATATGGGAGGCCCCGGGTTCGGTTCCTGGGGCCTCCTGGTGAAGGCAAGCCCGCCCGCACGGCGTGGTTAGCTGACCCAGCGAGCACAAGCAGCAAGGGGGGGACAAATGAATAAATAAATAAAAATCTTAAAAAAAAAAAAAAAAAAAAAAATGGATAAAGTAAATAAATAAATCTTAAAAAAAAAAAAAAAAAAAAGAGGATACTGTGAACAACAAATTAGGAAATTAGGTAGCCCAAAAATGATGAAATGGACAAATTCCTATAAACAGGCAAATTACCTAAACTGACTCAAGAAAAAAAATAGAGTATCTCAAAAGGCCAATAACGAGTAAAGACAATGAATCAGTACTCAAAATCCTCCCTGTTAAGAATGTATAGGGAAGCGGCTGTAGCTTAATTGGTTGGGCTCCCGTTTACCATATGGGAGGCCCCGGGTTCAGTTCCTGGGGCCTCCTGGTGAAGGCAAGCCGGCCTGCACAGCGCGGTGAGCAAGCTGGCGCAACAAAGGGAGGCAAGCAGACACAGAAAAATGAACAGCAAATGAACACAATGAGCACAAGCAGCAAGGGGTGGGGGAATAAATAAATAAAAATAAATCTTTAAAAAAAAAAAAAAAAGAAAGTATAACAGGAGAGCGGACGTGGTTCAAATGGTTGGGCATCTGTCTGCCATATGGAGGGACCTGGGTTTGATCCCCGGGACCTCCCAGTAAAATTTAAAAAATATAGAAGGCCCGTGTGCCACCAGGTCCAGTGCATGGGCATGCCAGGCCCCACCTAGCCACGCAGCAAGATGATGACATAATAAGAGAGAGATAGGGGAGAGCCAAGATGAGACGAACCGAAAAACCAGGAACTGAGGTGGCGCAGGTGGCAGAACACCTCTCTCCCACATTGGAGGTCCCCAGGATCAAATCCCGGTGAAGACTGGAGGAGAAGGATGAGAAGAGAGGGCAGGAAACAGACACAGAGAATTTTCCAGTGAATGGACACAAAACAAAATAAAATGGATAAAGTATATAAATAAATAAATCTTTAAAAAAAAAAAAAGAATATAACAGTGATTTTTGGTAGTAGATGAAGATTGTGGTTAATAGTACAAATACACAAATGTTCTTCTTTGACAAAGTGTTAAGAATATAATGATACACAGTAAAATTACAATTAATGTAACTTACGGAAGATAGTTAACAGTAATATTGCAATATCTTTGCAGCAAAGGCAAAGAAGATATATCAATTCTAAGGGAAAACAACAGGTAGGTGTAAGGGGGTATGTGATTTTTCCTTTTGGAGCAATGAAAACATTCTAAAATTGATTTAGGGAAAGCAGATATGGCTCAAGCAGTTGGGTGCCCGTCTATCACATGGGAGGTCCCAGGTTTGGTTCCTGGTGCCTCCTAAAGAAAACAAGCAAGACAGCAAGCTGACACGACAGGCTGGCATGGCAAGCTCATGCAACAAGAAGATGCAACAAGGAGACACAGCGAGATGATGCAACAAGGAGACACAACAAGGAAACACAATGAGAAAACAACAAGCAGGGAGCAGAGGTGGTTCAAGAGATTGGGTGCCTCCCTCCCACATGGGAGGTCCCCAGGTTTGGTTCCCCATTGCCTCCTAAAAAGAAGACAAGCACACAGAGAGCACAAAACGAACAAAGAGAGCAGAGAGCAAATGCAAACAACGAGGTTGGGAGAAATAAATAAATAAATCTTAAAAAAAAAAAAAACTTATAAAAATATTGAGGTAATGACAGCACAACTCTGTGATGAAAATGAAAGCCACTGACCGTACACTTTGAATGTACTGTACAAAGCATGGGATTGTATAACACAGGGAGTCCTGTGGTGGAAGATGGCTAACAAAACAAATACGAGAACATTCTCTCATGAGCTATAACAAACATATAATACTAATACAGGGTTATTAATAACCAAGTGGGTTGGAGGAAAAATACACCAAATGTAAGATACAGGCTATAGTTAGTAGTAATATTTTGACAATGCTCTTCCATAGTTTGTAACAAATGTTTCACAATAATGCAAGGTGTTGGTAGGGTGATGTATAGGGGCCCTGTATGATATGTATGTTTGTTTTCTAAGTTCACTATTATTATACACTTATTGTTTACGTATGCTCATGTATGAATGATATACTTCAATAAAATCACCCATTAAAAGTGGAGGATCTAGGGAAGCGGCTGTGGCTCAATCAGTAGGGCTCCCGTTTACCAAATGGGAGGCCCCGGGTTCGGTTCCCGGGGCCTCCTGGTGAAGGCAAGCCCGCCCGCACGGCGTGGTTAGCTGACCCAGCGAGCACAAGCAGCAAGGGGGAGATGAATGAATAAATAAATAAAATCTTTAAAAAAAAAAAAAAGATAAGCAAGACAGCAAGCTGATGCAATGGGCTGGCACAGTGAGGTGGTGCAATGAGATGACACAATGAGAAGCAACAAGGAGATACAACGAGAGATACAATATACAGGGAACAGATGTGGCTCAAGCGATTGGGAGCCTCCCTCCCACATGGAGGGTCCCAGGTTCGGTGTCCAGTGCCTCCTAACAGAAGACGAGCAGACAGACAGAGCACACAGTAAGTGCAACAACGAGGTAGGGGCTGGGGGCAGATAAATAAATAAATCTTAAAATAAAAAAACTGGAGGACCTGGAGATCTGGGAGCAGGGGTAGTGGAGGGAGGAGAGAGGGGTATGTTGGAGTTCTCTGCATAGGGTTTGTATTTTTTGTGTACTGTAAAAAAAAAAGGAAAGAAACAGAAAACCTCCAAACAAAGAAAAGACCACGACTAGAAAGGCTTCACTGGTGAATTTTACCAAACATTCAAAGAATTAATACCAATCCTGATCATATGTTCAAAAAAACTGAAGAGGAGAGAACACTTAACTCATTCCATAAGGCCAGCATCATCCTAATATCAAAGCCAGATAAAGATATCATAGGACAAGAAAATTACAGACCAATATCCTTTATAAATATAGATGCAAAAATCCTCTGGGAAGCAGAGGTGGCTCAAGCCACTGAGCTCCCGCCTACAACGTGGGAGGACCTGGGTTTGGTTACTGGTGCCTCCTAAAGAAGACCAGCAAGACAGCAAGCCAGCTGACGTGATGGGCTGGCGCAACAAGATGACACAACAAGAGACACAAGGAGGAAAACATAATGAGACACAACAAAGCAGGGAGCAGAGGTGGTTCAAGCAACTAGGCACCTCCCTCCCACATGGGAGGCCCCAGGTTTGGTACCCAGTGCCTCCTAAAAAAAAAAAGGATGATGAGCACACAATGAACAGACAGCAAGTACAAACAATGAGGGGGTGGGGAGAAATAAATAAAATACAATCTTATTTTTTTTTAAATCCTAAAACAAAACAAAAAACCAAAAAAAAACCAACAAACCAAATCCAACAGCCCATTAAAAGGATTATACAGCATAACCATGTGGGATTTCCCCAGGAATGCAAGGATACATTGACATAAGAAAATCAATCACTGTAATACACACATTAATAGAATGAAGGAGAAAAACTACATGAACATCTCAATTGATACAGAAAAGGCATCTGAGAAAATCCAATACCACTTCTTTAGGCATATATGAAAAACCCACAGCTAACATCATATTCAATGGTGAAAGACTGAAAACTTTCCCCCAAAGATCAGGAGCAAGCTAAAGGTGTCACCATTACTAATCAACACTGTAATGAAATTCCAGTCACAGAAATTAGTCAAGAAAACGAAATAAAAGACACCCAAATTGGATCCATATTCACATACGGCATGATCTTATATACAAAAACATATAGAGACAAAATATGTGCAAAAAATGAATCTACAAGAAAGCTACTAGAGCTAATAAATGAACTCAGCAAAGTGGTAGGGTACAAGATCAACACAAAAAAAGTCAGTTTTGTTTCTATATACCTGTAATGTGTATATAGCCTTTGTGAATAATGCTACTGCCAACTTTTTTTTTTTTTTTTTTGAGGTACCAGGGCCAGATATTGAACCCAGGACCTCGTATATGGGAAGCCTGCACACAACCACTGAGCTACACCAGCTCCCCTTGCTGCCAACATTTTTGTACAAATATCTGCATACCTGTTTTCAATCCTTTGGAGAGTATGCCTATAAGTGGGATTTCTGATGAGAGATAAAAAAGGATATCAATAAAATTCCAATAAGGAAATCAAATAAATGGAATTAATAAAAGAATTCCATTTACAAATAGTCTCTTCAACCAATGATACTTGGTAAACTGGATATCCACATGCCAAAGAAGGAAAGTCAACCCTTACACCACACACCATATAAAAAAACTAACCTAAAATGAATCAACCACTTGTAAGAGTTAAAACTATAAAACTCCCAGAAGAAAACAAAGGGAAATATCTTCAGAAAATTTTATTAGATAACAGATTCTCAGATTTTGCACCAAAGCAAAGGCAACAATAAAAAAAAAAAAATAGATAAATAAGAACTTATCAAAATTAAAAATGTTTCTACACCAAAGTATATTATCAAAAAAGTGAAAAGACAATCAACAGAATGTGAGAAAGTATTTGGAAATTATATAGCTGATAAGGGTTTAATATCTAAAATATATAGAGAACTTCTATAACTCAATAACAAAAAGACTATCCGTTGAAAAATGGGTAAAAGAACTTGAACAGATATTTCTTCAAAGAAGATATCAAATGGTCAAAAAGCACATGAAAATCAACATCATTAGTCATTTGGGAAATACAAATCAAAACCATAATGAGATACCACTTCACACCCATTAGAACACCTATTATTTAAAAAAAAAAAGGAAAAAAAAAACACAACAAAAGATTGAGAGAGAGAGAGAGAGAACAAAGGAAATTAACCAGTGTTGGTGTGGATATGGAAAAACAGAAACTCATACATTGTTAGAGGGAATATAAAATGGTGCAGCCACTTTGGAAAACAGCTCGACAGTTCATCAGAAAGCTACACACAGAAATACCATATAAATAATATGAACAAAATAAGAACCAAAAAAAGAGCAAAAATAAGAACCAGAAAAAAAATGAAGTTGCGCCCCTACTTCATACCATTAAAAAATACCTCAAAATGGCTCTTACATCTAAATGTAGTCAATTAAATTATAAATTTTTTATAAGAAAACATAGGAGTAAATATTTATGACCTTGGATTAGGCAATAGAGTCTTAGATATAACACTATATCTAAGCACAAGCAACAAAAGGGAAAATAAAGAAATGGGACTTCAAATTTTAAAACATTTAGTTGTTTTGTTTTTTTTTTACCGGGAGGTCCTGGGGATCGAACCCAGGTCCCTCCATATGGGAGACGGACGCCCAACCAGTTGAGCTACATCCAACCCCAAAACATTTAGTTTTTAAGGATACTATCAAGAGAGTAAAGACAACTCACAGAATGAAAGTATTTATAAATATCTTATAATGACTTATATCAAGAATATATAAAGAATTCTTACAACTCAGTGATAACGACAACCCAAATAAAAACTGAGCAAAGCGTTTGAAACCCTCTCCATAAAATATATACAAGTGGCCAATAAGCACATAAAAAGATTCTCAATATTAGTCATCAGAGAAATGCAAATCAAAACCACAATGAAATAACACTTCACACCTACTAGGATGGCAATAATAAAAAAAGACAAATAATAGCAAGTATTGACAACAATGAGGAAAAACTGGAACCCTCATACATTGTTGGTGGAAATGGAAAATGGTGCAGTTCCTTTGGGTATGGTTTGGCAGTTCCTCATAATGGTAAACGTAGAGTTGGCTATATGGCCCAGCAATTCTACTTCCAGGTGTATACCCAAGAGAAGTGAAAACATATGTCCCCCCAAAAAACCCATACCCAAATGTTCACAGCAGTATTATTCATAATACCTAACAAGTGGAAACAATCCAAATGTCCATCAATTGATGAATGGGTAAACAAAATGTGATAAATCCATACTACAGAATATTATTTAGAAAAAAAAAAAAGTTTTGATACATTCTACAACACAGCTAAACCTTGAAAACATTATGATCTAATAACCAATTTCTGTTTCAGCTTTATTATTTTATGATCTTTCATCACTACCCCACTTCCTCTATCCCCAACTTCCTAAAATAAAGAATATTCTTCCTTTTAGAATAGCTTTTAGAGCAACAATTAATGTTTTGGAAATATTTTTCTTTTCTAATATACCACCGTAAAATTTAAAACAATACAGTAATGCTTTAAAGTGCCTCTCTCTCAGGATCTTACCTACCTTCCTTAGGTATAATGCCTTGCTGAATTAATATTTGCAATTTTTTTTTAAGATCAACTCATCAAACAAAGCACCTTAAAGAAATCAACTAAGGAATATGTACAAGTGCTTTGCACTAATTTATACAATAGTGAGCAGAGTTTTCTGCTTTGTTTCCAGAGAGGCCTGCATACTGTCAATTATTTGTCCCATTTACACTCCCTTCAACTTCACATCTTTTAAGAACAGGCCTAAATTCCATCACTGAGAGTCAAAACTTAACATACCATGAATATAGTATGGACAGTCCTTTCTTTTTTTTTTTTTTTTTTTTTTTTTTTACCGGGAGGTACCGGGGAGCGAACCCCGGTCTCTCCATATGGTAGACGGACGCCGAACCTCTTGAGCCACATCCGTTTCCCTGGATAGTCCTTTCTAACACATCCTCTGACACAACCCACCAAAAAAGGTTCATCTTCCATTCTTCCCACAATGCATTTCTGGGAGACAACAGTTCTTACAATGCTGCTCTCTCAACTTGGGCACACTCAGGATAGTGTCTATGTTAACTGTAAAACTGGGGGTTCTGATTGTGAGATGTCTTGAGGAATCAGTCCCTCTACCAAAACAACTTAACTGGCAGGAACTGTATGAATCAACGCTTTTGAAATTCTGAATTCTGTAGTCTATTGGAATATTGTGCAGCATCCAAGGAAGAGGTGGAAGAAGAGGATGGTAAACTGCAGTAAATATGAGTGAATTTCACCCTCAGTGGAGCAGATACAATATCCAGCCCAAAGCTACCAGGCAGCAACAGTAGGGATTGCAGCCCTGGCTCCTTGTACAGCTTGCTGGTGCCAGGGTGGGATATAAAGACCTAGTCCTTGAACCTCTGGGGGAGGTGTGGTCCGATCACAGATGACTGCTTCTGACCAGCTACTTTAGATTGCTAGGGATCAGTTCTGAGGGTGGCCATTGTTCCAACCCTCCTCAGGCAAAAGCAGCAGAGGAACCTTAAAGACAGTACCCTTCCTCAAAACTACTGAAAACAGTTAAAGGGCTGCATTAACTGGGCAAATGCTGAATTAAGAAAACACAGCTTCATGGGAGGCGGCTGTGGCTCAATCAGTGGAGCTCCCATTTACCATGTGGGAGGCCCCGGGTTCGGTTCCCGGGGCCTCCTGGTGGGGGCAGGCCTGCCCGCACGGCGTGGTTAGCTGACCCAGCGAGCACAAGCAGCAAGGGGGGGATAAATGAATAAATAAATAAAATCTTTAAAAAAAAAAAAAAAAAGAAAACACAGCTTCAAAAAAACCATAGTAGGGGAACAGATGTAGCTCAAGTGGTTGAGCATCTGCTTCCCATGTACGAGGTCCCGGGTTTGATCCCCAGTTCCTCCTAAAAACAAACAAAAACACCATCACTCATTGGAGAGAAGACGTAGTTTAGTGGTCAAGTACCTGCTCCCCACGTACAAGGTCTTGGGTTAAATCCTCGGTACCTCCTTTAAAAAACACCATAGGAGGGGGCGGATGTGGCTCAAATGGTTGGGCGTCCATCTACCATATGGAGAGATCTGGATTTGATCCCCGGGACCTCCCGGTAAAAACAAAGAAAAATATAGAAGGCATGTGGGCCACCAGGCCCCGCAAGTGGGTGCACTGCCAGGCCCCATGTGCAGGTACGCCGTCAGGCCCCACAGAGCCACACAGCAAGATGATGACGTGACAGGAGAGTGACACAAGGGAAAGCCAAGACGAGATGTGCCAAAAACTCAGGAACTAAGGTGGCGCAGGTGGCAGGACGCCTCTCTCCCACATCGGCAGTTCCCAGGATCCAATCCTGGTGAAGACAGGAGGAGAAGGATGAGAAGAGAGGGCAGGAAACAGATACAGAAAAGTGCTCAGTGAATGGACACAAAAACAGCAAAAACAGGAGAGGAGGGGTAAAAATGGATAAAAATAAATAAATAAACAAACAAACAAACAAATAAATCTTAAAAAAAAAAAAAAAAAAACACCATAGGAGAGGCTCCTGGCACCCTTACTGAGCCCTTCATACACCCTCCCCAACATGGAGGGTCCTAGGCCCTATTCCACAGGGAGAAGAGTAATCTCTATGTGCATAGTGAGGTGCCTGTATGTCATGCCAAATTAGCTGGTGGAAGTTTGAAAGACTGAACTAGGAAATTCATATCAGACGCGTCCCCTCCCAGAAACTGTCCTGAGAGTGAAAAGGAGTTTGCAGAAAGCTAAAGAAGTATACAGTAAGTCCAAGGACTGCCTACCTGCATTAAGTAAGTTAACAGAATACCCAGGAGATGAACGTCTATTTCAAAGGGAGTAGAGGGTACATGAAAAATCCTGTAAACTGAAAATGGGGGAATGCCTAAGCCACTAGCAAGCACAAGCAAAAGCCCAAGAAAAGCTGGCTCCAGAGAGGACACTGCACTTCACATTCATCTTAGGCTGATATTCTTGAAAGGTGGGCTAAGCTCTGAAGGAGCCAAATTTGGGAAATTGGACTGGCCAAAGCAGAGCCAGTTTGCAAAGACTGTAAAACGTGCTTTTTTGGTTAGCTCCTGGCATTCAAAAAAATTTCTGTCGGGAAGCGGCTGTGGCTCAATCAGTAGGGCTCCTGTTTACCATATGGGAGGCCCTGGGTTCGGTTCCCGTGGCCTCCTGGTGGGGGCAGGCCCGCCCGCATGGCGTGGTTGGCTGACCCAGTGAGCACAGGCAGCAAGGGGGGGATGGATGAATAAATAAATAAAATCTTTAAAAAAAAAATTTCTGTCATATCACAAGGTAGATATAAACTTAAGGGCACCTCAGGGACTAAGTCTCAGAGTTAACACTTTAAAATATTAAAATGCAGAGTGTGCAACAAAAGATTACAAGATACAGGACATGCATCCAAAGAAACAAAATAAAATACAGAAGCCATCAAACAAAGAGGACCAGACTTTGGACATATTGGACAAAAACTTTAAAATAATGATCCTCAATATACTTAAGGAGAGGAAGGAAAACACAGAGAAAGAACTAAAGGATATGAGGAAAACAATGAAACAACAAACATAATCTCAATAAAGAAATAAAAATTTTAAAAGGAAACCAAACAGAATTACTGGAATTGAAAATGAAAAATTCCCTGGAGGGAAAAAAAAAATTTGCTTGGAGGGTTTCAATAGCAAATTGGTGCTGGCAAAAGAAAAACTTTGTGATCTCAAACACAAGACAAATGAAATAATTCAGGCTGAGGAGCAGAAAGAAAAAAGAATAAAAGAGGAAACAGAGCCTAGGAGAGCTTTGGGACACCATCAAGTAGACCAATATATGCATTATGGGGGTCCCAAAAGGAGAAGAAAGATAGAAAGGAGAAGGAATATTCAGAGAAATAATGGTAGAAAATTTCTTAAGGAAGATATAAATATGCATACTCAAGAAGCACAAGGAAATACAAACAAGATAAACTCAAAGAGCCACGCCCAACACAGTCAACACAGTAATCATTGTTCAATGCCAATGACAAGAAGAGAGTTCTGAATGCTGCAAGAGAAAAGCAACAAGTTATATACAAGGGAACCCCATAAGATTAAGTACTGATTTTTCACCAGAATCCATGAAGGCAAGAAAGCAATAGTATGAAATACTTAAAGTGCTGAAAGAAAACAATTCCCAACCAAGAATTCTATCTCCAGCAACTTTCTTTCAAAAATGAGTGAGAGATTCAGATATTACCAAATAAACAAAAGCTAAGGGAATTCATCACCACTAGACATGCCCTAAGCACAGTGGTAGAGGGAATTCTTAAGACTGAAAGGAGAGGACACTAGACAGTGGACTGAAGTGGCACAAAGAAATAATAAACTCTGGTAAAGGTAAACATATGGTTAATTATAAATATCAGTAATACTGTATTAAATTTTTTTTACATGTAATTCCATTTCTTACAGGTGCTAAAAGGCAAAGGAATAAAAAGTAAAGATAAATTTATGGTATTGGACACACAATGTACAAAGATATAATTTGTAACAAGTACAGAAAAAAGGTAGAGGAACTGTCAGGTATAAAAAAAGTATATCGGGAAGCGGCTGTGGCTCAATCAGTAGGGCTCCCGTTTACCATATGGGAGGCCCCGGGTTTGGTTCCCGGGGCCTCCTGGTGAAGGCAAGCCCGCCCACACGGCGTGGTTGGCTGACCCAGTGAGCACAAGCAGCAAGGGGGGGATAAATGAATAAATAAATAAAATCTTTAAAAAAAAAAAAAGTTTAAAAAAATAAATAAATAAAATAAATAAATAAAAAGAGTATATGTGTATGCTATTGAAGTAAAGTTGGTATCAAATCAAATATGACTGTTATAGATTTAGGGTGTTAAATTTCAACTTCATGGTAACCACAATGAAAACATATGAAAAATACCTTCACGAAGAAATCATAAAGAGCTCAAAATAGTACAATACAAAAATTCAAATAAATATGAAAGTAGGCATTAAAGAGAAAATTAAGGGTCAAAAAGCTATAAGGCGGGGTTGGATGTGGCTCAACTGGTTGGGCGTCCATCTCCCGTATGGAGGGACCCGGGTTCGATCCCTGGGACCTCCCGGTAAAAAAAAAAAAAAAAAAAAAAGCTATAAGGCTTACTAAGATAAAATAGCAAAATGCTAGAAGAAACTATTAAATTATCAGAAGTTACTTTAGGGGGGCGGATGTGGCTTAAATGGCTGGGCGTCCGTCTGCCATATGGAGGGACCTGGGTTCGATCCCCAGGACCACCCAGTAAAATAAAAAATATATATATATATAGAAGTCGCATGGGCTGCCAGGCTCTGTGTGCCGATGAGCCACCAGGCCCCAGGAGCCATGCAGCAAGATAACGTAACTGGAGAGAGACGCAGGGGAGAAACAAGACGAGATGCTCCAAAATCTCTGAAAACCAGGAACCGAGGTGGCGCAGGTGGCAGAACATCTCTCTCCTACATCAGAGGTCTCCAGGATCGAATTCTGGTGATACTGGAGGAGGAGGATGAGAAGAGATGGCAGGAAACAGACACAGGGAATTGCCCAGCAAATGGACACAAAACAGCAAATGGGGAAGGGGGGGTTTAAAATGGATAAAGTAAATAAATAAATCCTTTTTAAAAAAAAAAAAGTTACTTTAAATGTAAAAGGGTAAAACTCTCCAGGTAAAAGGCAGACTCCGGCAGAATGGACAAAAAAGCTCCTTTGTTTTCACCTACTGGCAAATGAGTCCACGGAACAAAACAGGTTAAGAACCCCTGCTATATTGGGAAGCAGCTGTGGCTCAATCAGTAGGGCTCCCGTTTACCATTTGGGAGGCCCTGGGTTCGGTTCCCGGGGCCTCCTGGTGAAGGCAAGCCCGCCCGCACGGCGTGGTTAGCTGACCCAGCGAGCACAAGCAGCAAGGGGGGGATAAATGAATAAATAAATAAAATCTTAAAAAAAAAAAAAAAAGTAAATAAGAGAGGCTTTTTCCAGCCTTTACAGCCCACCCAACCCCCACCCCCCAGCCCAAGGCCATTGGAAGTGGGTCTGCAACCCATTATTGAGCCCAGGGCCCAGATTTGAGTAACTAACAGAAACAATCTTAAAGACCTAGAACAGGTTGAACCAAGAATCAAAGAAGAGCAGTAACACATAGCCTCCCACTACTAAATCCCTACGAAAGAGAAATCAAGCATCTGAATAAACTCACCATCATAATCAGATGCCTAGACATCAGCAAAAATTTACAAGACATATTAAGAAAATGGAAAAAATGGCCCAAGCAAAGGTATATAGAAGAAATATAGAAGAAAGAATAAGTGATAAGAAGACAGAACAGCTGAAATAGAAGAAAGAAAAAGAACAGAGAGAAAATAAATGGAAAAAATTGAGCAGGGGCTCAGGCAGTTGAATAACAAAAAAACAACAACATACATGTCATGGGAGTTCCAGAAGAAGAAGAAAAAGAAAAGAGGGCAGGAAGAGTACTTAAGGAACTAATGGCTGAAAATGTCCCAACTCTCATGAAAGAAATGACCCTATAATAAATACAAAAACTCAGCAAACCAATCACATTTAAAAAGATTGAATTAGCCATCAAAAATCTGCCAAGAGGGAATGGGAGTAGCCGATACGAGGTTCGGGGTTCAATCCCCAATATCTACTAAAAGAAGAAAAAAGTCCAGGACCAGATGGCTATAAAGTAACTTCAACACCAAGCAATTTTAGAAGAATTAACACTAATCCTGTTTAAACTCTTCAAAAAATTGAAGTGGAGGGAAAACTACCCAACACATTTTATGATGCCAACATCATCCTAATACAAAACCCAGATAAAGATATTACAAGAAAATTAAAGGGAAGCGGCTGTGGCTCGATCAGTGGGGCTCCCGTTTACCATATGGGAGGCCCCGGGTTCGGTTCCCGGGGCCTCCTGGTGAAGGCAGGCCTGCCCGCACGGCGTGGTTGGCTGACCCGGCGAGCACAAGCAGCAAGGGGGGGGATAAATGAATAAATGAATAAATAAATAAAATCTTTAAAAAAAAAAAAAAAAGAAAATTAAAGACTAATCATTCTAATGGGCATATATGGAAACATTCTAAAAAAAATTCTTACAAATAGATTCCAACAGTATATTAAAATATTATACACCACAACCAAGGGGGATTTATTTCCACACAAGAAAATCAATTAATGTAATACATCACATTAACAAGTTAAAGAAAAACCACATGATCATCTTGATCTATGCAGAAAAGGTATTTAACAAAATACAGCATCCTTTCTTGATAAAAACACTTCAAAAGATAGGAAAAGAAGGAAAGTTCCTCGATATGATACAGGCATATATGAAAAAACCAGAGCCAACATCATACTCAATGGGGAAAGGTTGAAAGCTTTCCCTTTAAGATTGGGAACAAGACAAGGATGCCCTCTGTCACCACTGTTATTCAACATTGTACTAGAAGTTCTAGCTAGAGCAATTAGACAAGAAAAAACTAAGAATAAAAGGCATCAAATAGGAAAAGAGAAAGTAAAATTCTCACTTATTGGCAGATGACATGATCCTATATTTAGAAAATTCTGAAGTGTCTACAACACAGCTACTCGAGCTAATAAACGAGTTCAGCAAAGTGGCATGATATAAGATCAACATGCAAAAATCAGTAATGTTTCTGTACACTAGTACTGAACAATCTGAATAGGAAATCAGGGGAAAGATTCCATTTACATAGGCAACAAAAAGACTCAAATACGTAGGAATCAATTTAACCAAAGAAGTACAGGACCTATATACAAAAAACTATAAAACAATGCTAAAAGAAATCAACAAAGACCTAAACAAATAGAAAGACATTTCACGTTCCTGGATTGGAAGACTAAATATCATGAAGATGTCAATCCTACCCAAATTGATATATAGATTCCATGCAATACCAATCAAAATTTCAACAGCCTACTTTACAGAAATAGAAAAGGCAACTATCAAATTCATTTGGAAGGGAAATTGCACCTGAATAGCCAAAAGCATTCTTCTTAAAATAAAAAAAATAAAAAAAAAGAGCAATGTGAGGGAAATTTCACAGCATGACCTTGAAACATATTACAAAGCTACAGTAACAAAACAGCATGGTACTGGTATAAAGATACACACATCAGGATAGAATTGAGAGTCCAGAAATAAACCCTCAACTTTATGACCAACTGCTGCTGAGAGAACTGGACATCTATAACCAAAAGAATGAAAAAATACCCCTATCTCACTCCCTATAGAAGAATCAACTCAAAATGGAACAAAAGTATAAATATAAAAGCCAGGACCATAAAACAAAGGTATAAATTTAAAAGCCAGAACCATAAAACTACTAGGAGAAAATACAGGGAAACATCTTAAAGACCTTGTGGTAGGTGGTGGTTTCTCAGACCTTACACTCAAAGCTCATGCAAAAGAAAAAAATAAACGGGACCTCCTCAAAATTTAACACTTTTGCATCTCACAGGACTTTGTCAAAGGGTGAAAATGCAGGCGACTCAATAGGAGAAAATATTTGTAAATCACATGTCAGATAAGGGTTTAATATCCATAAAGAGATGTTATGATACAACACAAAGACAAATGACCCGATTAAAAAGTGGGCAAAAGACCCAAATAGACATTTGCCCAAAGAAGAAATACAAATTGCAAGAAAAACACATGAAAAAACATTCAACACCACTCATGATTAGGGAAATGTAAATCAAAACTACAATAGATCATCTGACACCTATCAGAATGGCCACTATTGGGAAGCGGATATGACTCAATCAGTTGGGCGCCCGCCTACCTGACAGGAGGTCCCAGGCTCAGTTCCTGGTTTCCCCTAAAGAAGACGAGAAAGACAGCAAGCTGATGCAACAAGATGACACAACGAAATGACATGAGGAAACACGATGAGAGACACAAGTGGGAACAGAGGTGGTTCAAGTGGCACATGGGAGGTCCCGGGTTTGGTTCCCAGTCCCTCCTAAAAAAAAAAAATAACAAGGCGAGCACATAACAGACAGACACAGAAAACAGACAGTAAGCACAAACGGGGGGGAGGGGAGGGAATAAATAAAATAAATTTAAAAAGAGAGAGAGAAAAGCAGATGTGGCTCAAGCAAGTGGGCTCCCATCTACCATATAAGAGGTCCAGGGTTCAATTCCCGGGGCCTCCTGGTGAAGGCAAGCTGGCCCACATGGAATGCTGGCCCGTGCAGGAGGGCTGGTCCACACAGAGTGCTGGCCCGAGAGGAGAGCTGGGGCAGCAAGATGACACAACAAACAGAGACACAGAGGAGAGACAATAAGAGACACAGCAGACCAGGGAGCTGAGGTGGCACAAGAGATTGAGCGCCTCTCTCCCACTCCGAAAGGTCCTGGTGCCACCTAATGAGTAGACAAGCAGACGCAGAACATACAGCGAATGGATACAGAGAGCAGACGGTGCAAAATTGGGGGGGGGGCAAAATAAATAAATAAATCTTTAAAAACAAAATAA
>JAKSZT010017719.1:6708247-6725568 GCA_026826555.1 Tolypeutes matacus | reverse complement strand
TGGGGGGGGGGGGGCAAAATAAATAAATAAATCTTTAAAAACAAAATAAAAAGAATGGTCACTATTAAAAAAAAAAACAGAAAATACAAGTGTTGGAGAAGGTATGGAGAGATAGGAACACTTATTCCATTTATTCACTGTTGGTGGGAATGCAGAATGGTACATCCACTGTGGAGGACTGTGCGGCAGTTCCTAAAGAAGTTAAATATAGATTTGCCACGTGACCTAGCAATACCACTACTGGGTATATATGCAGAAGAACCAGGAACAGTGACACTAACAGACATCTGCCCACCAATGTTCACAGCGGCATTATTCACGATTGCCACAAGTTGGAAATAACCCAGGTGTCCATCAACCAATGAATGGATAAACAAATTGTAGTGTATTCACACAATGGAATATTATGCAGCTGTAAGAAGAAATGAAGTCATAAAGCATATGGCAACATGGATGAACCTGAAGGACATTACGTTGAGTGAAGCAAGCCAGACACAAGAGGACAAATGCTATATGACTGCGCTACTATGAACTAAAAATACTGTGTAAAGGGAGGCCTGAGGTGGACGGACTTCGTGCAGGCCTCCATCCTGAGAACAATCTGCAGACTCCAACAAACATTTCACGGAAGATACACTAATGAGAGGCTCCAAACATGTGGATTCTACTGGAATGTCATTCTCCCTCCTGTGCCTCACCAGAAACTCTGGGTGTGGATTCAGATGTGAAACTGATTGACTTTGGAACATACAGGATAAAACGGAGCTAAATGAAGGGCTTCCCACATCATAAGGGAGCCTGAGGAAGAAGAGATGGTCTCAGGTCACCTAATGTCTTCTTTCCAACGTGCTGGGGGAACAGCAGCAGGGAAGGGAGCCTAAGGAGCATGGCTGGAGGATTTGGGGAGGGGGTGAGATTAGAGAAAAGGGCAAAGGTGGTTAAAGGAAACTTTTAGAAGTTTTGCTGGATGTGCAACTGCCTCCTCTGTGTCCTTGTGAAATCGTCAGTAAAATTCACGTAATTGCCAAAAAAAAAAAAAAAAATACTGTGTAATCTCATAGAGTGAATAACTTGAACATGTGCCACCAGAAAAGAGAATGTTAGAGAATGGAAAGCTGAGAGTTAACTTGTACAGAATAGTAAAAAGGTTGTGTGTTAATTTTTGGAAAAGAATAGAAAAGGTGGGAAGCAGCTGTGGCTCAATCAGTAAGGGCTCCCGTTTACCATGTGGGAGGCCCCGGGTTCGGTTCCCGGGGCCTCCTGGTGGGGGCGGGCCTGCCGGCACGGCGTGGTTAGCTGACCCAGCGAGCACGGGCAGCAGGGGGGGGAATAGATGAATAAATAAATGAAATCTTTAAAAAAAAAAAATAGAAAAGGTAAAAGTACAACATAATGCTTCTAACTAAACTAGCAGCACTATTATATGGGTATGACAGTGGTTTAAAGGGAAAGTCCAAGGTCATGTATATTACTAAAAGGAAAGCTAAAAAATGTAAAATAGGTCTATATAGCATAGTAAAACCGCATGTGAAATATGAATGTGGGTAAAAATGTATTTATAAAACTGTTTTTCTTTTAAACTGAACAAATGTATGTTAATACTAGGATGTTACTATCAGACAAAAAAAAAAAACACATTATGCTAAGTGAAAGAAACCAGACACAAAGTACTACATACTGTATAATTCCATTTATATAAAATGTAAATACAAATCAATTCATAAAGATGCAATTAGATTAGTGGTTATGTAGGGCTGAGGAAGGATAGAGGAATTGAGAGGTGACTAAGGGGTGCAGAGTTTTTGTTTTTGGAGAATGAAACTGTTCTAAAATTTTTTGTGGTGATGAATGCACAACATTGTGATTATACTAAAAGCCACTGATTGGGAAACGGATGTGGCTCAAGAGGTTCGGCGTCCGTCTACCATATGGAGAGACCGGGGTTCGATCCCCGGTACCTCCCAGTAAAAAAAAATAAAATAAAATAAAAGCCACTGATTATACACTCTTGACAGATCGTATGGTATGTGAAAATATCTGAATAAAACTGCTTAAAAATAAATAAGTAAATAAATAAATAAGCAAGAATACCCAGAAAAAGCAGCCCTGTATAGCAGGGGAAGCACACTGAGATTCAGAGGTGAAGAATTTTCTTGTTTGTCTGGTTTTTGTTTATTATTATTATTGAAATAATGAAGGGAGTGGAGGTAGCTCAAGCCATTGGGCACCTCCCTCCCACATGGGAGGTACCGGGTTTAGTTCCCGGTGCCTCCTGAAAAAAAGAAGACAATCAGGGTAGGCTAAACATTCGCTATATTAGAAACCATGCATGTGTCCCCAGACCTAGTTTTTCTCCCTAAGTCTGGTTTTCAGAATGCTGGTGATAAACTAAGCCTGATTTATCATATGACCATCCTGTATGGGAAAAGACTAACTCTGGGTATCTTTGGTCAACCTTAAGAGATATAGCAAGGAGACAGATGTGGCTCGGGTGGTTGGACGTCCGTCTCCCATATGGAGGGACCTGGGTTTGATCCCCGAGACCTCCTGGTAAAAAGAAAAATATAGAAGGCGCGTGGACTACCAGGACCCGTGCACAGGTGCGCCGCCAGGTCTCGTGAGCGGGTGAGCCACCAGGCCCCACGAGCCACGCATTAACATGCTGACATAACAGGAGACAGACACAAGGGAGAGCCAAGACAAGACGCACTGAAAAACCAGGAACCAAGGTAGCGCAGGCAGTAGGACGCCGCTCTCCCACATTGAAAAGTCCGAGGATCAAATCCCAGTGAAGACAGGAGGAGAAGGATGAGAAGAGAAGGCAGGAAACGGGACACAAAGAGTTGCCCAGTGAATGGACATAGAAACAGCAAAAACAGGGGGAGGAGGGAGATGGATAAAAGTAAACAAACAAATAAATAAATAAATCCTTAAAAAATTTTGTATAGGGGTGGAAGATACGGACTATAGTTAGTAGTAATACTTTGACAAAGCTCTTTCATGATTTTTTTTTTTTTAAGATTTTATTTATTTATTCATTTATCCCCCCCTTGCTGCTTGTGCTCACTGTGTCCATTTGTTGTGCGTTTTTCCGTGTTTGCTTGTCTCCCCTTGCTGGGTTGTCCTGCTGCGTCAGCTCACCGCGCCGTGTGGGCCGGCTTGCCTTCACCAGAAGGCCCCGGGAACCGAACCCGGGGCCTCCCATATGGCAAACGGGAGCCCTACTGATTGAGCCACATCCGCTTCCCTCTTTCATGATTTTTTAACAAATGTTTCACAACAATGCAGGGTGTCTGAGGGTGGGGTGATGTGTGGGAGCCCTGTATGATGTTATGCATGTTTGTTTTGTAAGTTCACAACATTTACTGAACACTTATAGTTTATGTATGTTCATGTATGAATATTTCAATAAATTGTTTAAAAAAAAAAAAAAAAGACAACTAGCACACAACCAACGGACACAGAGAGCAGACAGCAAGCGTAAACAATGGGGGGGTATAAATAAATCTTAAAAAAAAAAAAAAAAGAATGAAAATGCTCTAAATAATGATTAAAGTGATGAATGCACAACTATGTGACTATACTAAATACCAATGACTATACACTTTGGATGAATTGTATGCTTTATTAATATATATCAATATGGGGTGTGGATGTAGCTCAGTGATTGAGTGCCTGCTTCCCATGTACGAGGTCCTGGGTTCTATCCCCAGTAACTCCTTTAAAGAAAAAAAATATATATATATATATGCACACACACACACATGTATGTATCAATAAAATAGGTTTGTTTAAAAAAAAAAAAAAAGAATATGAAATCACAAAGGAAATAAGGATTATCTTGAGTTGAATGAAAATGAAAACACAACATACCAAAACCTATGGAATAAATCAAAGGCAGTGCTAAGTAGGAAAATTTATAGCTCTAAATGCTTACATTAAAAAAGAAGAAAGATCTCAAATCAGAGACCTAACCTCACAACAGAAAGATCTAGAAAAAGAACAGCAAACTAAACCTAAAGTGAGCAGTAGAAAGGAAATAACATGGGGGGCGGCTGTGGCTCAATCAGTGGGGCTCCCGTTTGCCATGTGGGAGGCCCCGGGTTCGGTTCCCGGGGGCCTCCTGGTGAAGGCAGGCCCGCCAGCACGGCGTGGTTGGCTGACCCAGCTAGCGCAGGCAGCAAGGGGGGGATAAATGAATAAATAAATAAAATCTTTAAAAAAAAAAAAAGGAAATAACAAAGATCAGAGTGGAGATAATAAAATAGAGAATAAAAAAGCAATACAAAAAAGAGAAAATATAATAAAAATTTTTAAAAAAGCAATACAGGATAGCAGATGTGGCTCAACCAGTTGGGTGCCCACCTACCACATGGGAGGTCCAGGGTTCCAGTTCCAGTGCCTCCTCAAGAAGACAAGCAGACTCCCGCACACACCAAAACAAGCTAGATGCCGCCTCCCGCCTCAACGAGCTAGATGCCACACCCCGCTGCAACAAGGAAACACCTAAACAAGCAGATGCCACAAGCCAGCAGACACCGTAGCCCACGGAGAGCAGATGTGGCTCAGGCCATTGGGCACTCACCTCTCATGTGGGAGATCCCAAGTTTGTTTCCCAGTGCTTCCTGGACAAGGCGAGCAAACAGTGAGCAGACAGATGAGAAAACCATCAAGGGAGAGGATAAATTGAAATAAATAAATAAATAAACAAACAAACAAACAAATCAATCAATCTTAAAAAACAAACAAACAAAAAAAAACTTTGTTTAAAAAAAAAAGCAATACAGGGAGCATATGTGGCTCAAGCATTTGAGCACCTGCTACCCACATGGAAGGTCCTAGGTTTGGTTCTGGTGCCTCCTAAAAATGAAGACAAACAAGAAACAAACAAACAAACAAACAAAAACCAACTCGGAGCCTGTGGAGTGGTCAAACATAGACTTCCCACTTATGATGTCCCGGTACCTCAAAATAAAAATAAATAAATAAATAAATAAATAAATAAATAAATAAATAAATAAATGGCAAAACAATTAACAAAAACAAAAGTTCGTTCTTGGTAACAATCAATAAAATTGACAAACCTTTTACTATACTGACAAAGAAAAGAGAGAAAGAGGACACAAATAACTAAAATCAGAAATGAAAAGGGAGACATTACTACCGACTCCACAGAAATAAAAAGGACTATATGAGGATACTATGAACAGTTATATACCAACAAATTAGATAACCTAGATGAAAAAGACAAATTCCTAGAAACACTCAAATTACATATGCTTACTCACCAAGAAACAGATCTCAACAAACCAATAACCACTAAAGAGATTGAATCAGTAATCAAAAACCACCCAACAAAGAAAATCCAGGACCAGATGGCTTCACAGGGGAATTTATCAAACATTCCAAGAAGAATTAACATCAATCTCAATCAAACTCTTCCAAAATACTGAAGAGAAGGGAAGATTCCCTGACTCTAGGAGACCACCATCACCCTCATACCAAAGCCAAATAAAGACACCACAAGAAAAAGATAATTGCAGACCAATATCCCTATGAAAATACATGTAAAAATCCTCAACAAAACTTGCAAATCAAATCTAACAGCACATTACAAGAATTATACACCATGATCAAGTGAGATTTATCCCTGACATACAAGGATGGTTCAACATAAGAAGGTCAATTAATATAATACACACATTAACAGAACAAAGGGGAAAAAAATGCATGATCATCTCAATTGATGAAGAAAAGGCATTCGACAAAATCCAGTGTCTTGATGAAAAAAAAAAAAAAAACACTTAGAAAACTAAGAAGGAAAGTTCTACATGATAAAGAGCACGTCTGAAAAACCCACTGCTAACATCAAAATTAATGGTCAAAAAAGGAAAGCTTTCTCTCTAAGACAGGGATTCTTAACAAGGGGTCCGTGAGCTTGAATCGAAATTAAAAAAAAACAAAACATTATTCTTGTAGGGACGTGTTGGTGTGTATGTGACATAGTTACTAAATAATACACAGTATAGTGTGAACTGAGTAAGGGATCCATGGTTTTCACCTGACTGGCAAAAGGGTTCAATGGAACAAAAAAGGATAAGAACCCCTACTCTAAGATCAGGAAGACAAGGATGCCCACCATCACCAGTTAACACAATACTGGACTTTCTGGCTAGAGAAATTAGGCAAGAGAAAGAAATAAAACATATCCATACTGGAAAGGAAGAAGTAAATTTCTCTATTTGCAGGTGCCATGATCCAATATACAGAAAATCCTGAAAAATCCACAACAAACCTACTAGAGCTAACAAACGAATTCAGCAAAGTGGCAGGTTCAAGATGAATCTAAAAATCAGTGGTGTTTCTACACACTAGTAATGAACAACCTGAAGAAAAAAAATATCAAGAAAAAATTCCATTTACAATAACAACTAGAAGAATCAAATATCTAGGAATGAATCTAAGCAAGAATGTAAGGGACTTGTACACAGAAAACCACAAAACACTGCTCACTGAAATCAAAGACATAAATAAATGGAAGAACATTCTGTGTTCATGGGCTGGAAGACTAAACGTTGTTAAGCTTTCAAGTCAACTCAAAGCAATTTACATATTCAACTTGATCCCAATCAAAATTCCAACAGCCTTGGGGTCGGATGTGGCTCAACTGGTTGGGCATCCGTCTCCCATATGGAGGGACCCGGGTTCGATCCCTGGGATCTCCCGGTAAAAAAAAAAAAAGAAAAAAAAAATTCCAACAGCCTTCTTTACAGAAATGTAAATGTCAATCATTAAATTAATATGGAAAGGTAAGAGGCCCCAAGCAGCCAAAGCCATCTTGAAAAACAATAACAAAGGTGGAGGACTCACACTTCCTAATCTTAAAACTTATTACAAAGCCATAATAATCAAAACAGCATGGTGGGGGGGCGGATGTGGCTCAAATGGTTGGGCGTCCGTCTGCCATATGGAGGGACCTGGGTTTGATCCCCAGGACCTCCCGGTAAAATTAATTAATTAATTAATTAATTAAAAAAAAAAAAAAAAAACAGACAAACAGCATGGTATTGGCAGAATGACAAACATATATACCAATGAACTGAATTGAGAATTGAGAAATCAACACCATGTTTATGGCCAATTAATCTTTTTTTTTTTTTTTTAAAGATTTTTTATTTATTTATTCATTTATCCCCCCCTTGCTGCCCGTGCTCGCTGGGTCAGCTAATCGCACCACGTGGGCGGGCCTGCCCCCACCAGGAGGCCCCAGGAACCGAACCCGGGGCCTCCCATATGGCAAACGGGAGCCCCACCGATTGAGCCACAGCCGCTTCCCTGGCCAATTGATCTTTGACACTCAATTGATAAAGAAAAGAACAGTTTCTTCAACAAATGATGCTGGGAAAACTGAATGTCTATATGCAAAAGAATGAAGATGGACCCCTACCTCAAACCATACACAAAAACCAACTCATAATAGATCAAAGACCTAAATATAAGTAACAGACTATAAAACTAGAAGAAAAGATAAGGAAGCATCTTGTGGGACTTTGTGTTGGACGATGGTTTCCTAGACTTTACACAGGAAGCGCAGCAACAAAAGGAAAAATAGATAAATGGGACCACATCACAATGAAAAACTTTTGTGCATCAAAGGATTTTATCACGAAACTAAAAAGGCAATTGCAAATATTCTCGCTGTCGTGATTTTGTGATACCAGGGTAGACTAAACATTCGCTATATTAGAAACCATGCATGTATCCCCAGACCTAGTTTTTCTACCTAGGTCTGGTTTTTGGAATGCTGGTAATAAACTAAGCCTGATTTATTATATGACCATCCTGTATGGGAAATGACTATATCTTTGGTGAACCTTAAGAGATATAACGGGGGACAGATGTGGCTCAAATGGTTGGGCATCAGTCTCCATATGGAAGGACCTGGGTTTGGTCCCCGGAACCTCCTGGTAAAAATTTTAAAAAAAGAAAAGTATAGAAGGCGCGTGGGCCACTAGGCCCTGCTGTAGGTGCACCACCAGGCCCCGCGAACGGATGAGCCGTCAGGCCCCTTCAACTGAGTACCCAGAGGAGGAACGTGTCTTTGCTCCCTGTCAGGGACGGATGGGACTTCCCTGAGAAATTAGTTTGTTTTTATCATCATTACAGACTCTGTGAATCTTTAAATTAATCAATTTACATCTATCTGTAGGGTCCTGGAAAGATTAGGGCCTAATCTCCAAGAAGTAACCTAGTCATCACGGTTTTATTTCATATACTATTCTTACTTTTACTTCTGGTTCCATCAGGTTTCCTATCTTTATTTTCTCTTTGTCTCATTTTTCTTATCTATTCTGAATGTATTTTATCTTGCTATATTGATTGCATCTTTGTAAACCATCCTATAGTCTTTTCAGAACAAAGTGTATTATTTAAATATTTTTTTAAACTAATCACAGCACAGATTCCTGAGATGCCATGATTCCTCTATCTGAACATGCCAAAATTTGCACCCACACTGAGTGGCTTTCCTAGTAACATAATGCTTCCTGGACTTCAAGTCACCTCTTGGTGACTGGCCCATCACCCTCAGTACTGATCCAAAAATTACAATATAAGCTGAAGAATATCATTGTGAAATCATGTGAATTTCAAAGGCCAGTGAGCGTCTGGAGAACACATGTGAAGGCAACATCCTTCTACCCAAATCCAGGTATGCTAACTAGAGAAAAATAGCAGCTACCTCCTGTGAGTTTCATGTCTACAGATCCCAACAGAGGACTAGGTGAGCCATGGCTCTAGACCAAGGCCCTTTACCCTCATCTCAATTCAGCAGCAGCTTACAAATTCATATAAAGCTGGAAAGGAAAGGGAAAGGGAAGTCCATAAAATCTCAATACAAACTCTATATTGGTCAGCCAACTACACATACACACATGCACAGCATGGCAATCCACATGCATGCCCCTCTCCTCTCATCTCTTCCCAGCTTTGTTTTACTGCTTGGTTTGAAAGAAGCATGATTTCTGTTACTGCTCGAAAACAGTCACTGAAGCAGGATTTAAGGCAAATTTAGAGCTAACTGTACACCTCTTCCCCTACTTTGCCCAGTTCATTCTAATACTTGAATAAAGAGTACTCCCATGGCCCCTATTCTTAGGAGCCCCTACTTGTCTTGTCTACTTTTTCAGCAAGACACTTATTCATGGTTTCATTCTATTCTCTGCTTCCTTTCTCCTTATCCCCTCCAGCCTCTTCAAATCCTCTGGATTCTCAATTTCTGTAAGCCTTTGTTTGCTGATCTTGCTATCTAAAACATACTAATTGGGAAACGGATGTGGCTCAAGAGGTTGGCGTCAGTCTACCATATGGAGAGACTGGGGTTCGATCCCTGGTACCTCCCGGTAAAAAAAATAAATAAATAAATAAATAAAATAAAACATACTAATTCCTTTCCTTACTTTTACACAATGGTATTTATGAAGTATCCTTAACTTAAATAAAAATCTATCCAAATAGATTTTATACAGCCTTTGTATATAGAGCCTCAACTATAATGAAAACAAGGTAAGTGTGGAGTGGGAATCCCGGATGACAACATTCACACCCTTAAAATGCAAAAGGTAATAGTATCTATATCTTCAGTCTACACAAAGAGTTTCAGTACCAGTGATAATTCTTTGTTGTGGGGGGGCCACCGCCCAGTGCAATTTTAGGTTCATTAGCAGAGGATCCTCGGCCTCTACATCCACTAGATCAGGGGTTCTTAAACCAGGAGTCCACAGACGCCCAAGGGAAAAGATTTCAGGGGGTCCATGAACTTGAATTGAAAAAAATCAACTAATTTATTATCTTTATTTTCTCTGAACTCTAACCAAAATATAGCATTTCCTTCTCTTATGAATGTACGCAATAAAGTACAGTAGTATTCACTTCATATCACATTAGTTGTTGCATATCTTGAAAAATCGTTTATGCTCATCCATACTTCGAAATTACATTAGTTGTTAGACCCAAAGCTAGTTGAGTGTCATAAAATTATCTGCTGCTACATTCTGAGAAGGGTCCATGGTTTTCACCTGACTGGCAAAGAGGTCCGTGGAACAAAAAAGGTTTAAGAACCCCTGCACTAGATGCATGTAGACTCTCCCACTAGGACAACCAAAATTGTCTGCAGACATTATCAAATGTCCCCGGGGGGGAGGGAATCGCCCCCAGTTGTGAACTACTGGTCTAGACCTTTCTAATGAATTTAACACTATTAGAACAGCATCTGGAGCACATCTGGTAAACAATAAATATTTGTTGCCTAACTGACCTGTGTATCCAACAGTCTTAATGTTTTGATTTGGGGCATCTCAAGCGCAATACAACCTAAATCAAACTCCTTTGCATTCCTCAGTCTAGTTAGAGTATTTATTAAGTATTCTTGTCAAAAACTAAGAGATTGTACTGAACTCTTTCTCTCATATCCTAGACCTAATCTGTCAATAGGTCCTATTATACTTCCTTAATCTCATTTCCAACACTACAATCACTTGCCGCTACCTTACTTCAGACCCTCATAATGTGTCACCTGGCCCATAGACTCTACAGCATTTTTGTCCCATTCCAATCTGTGGCTAACAATGCTGCCAATACAATATTTCTGACACCTATTATCAGTGCCCTAATCTTAACATAATTTAATCTGACACCTCAGCTGAATCTAATACAACCAAAGGGTTATCACGGCAGAGGAACTGACCAGTTTACAAACATAATCTATATTTCTTTCTGGAATTTATAAATATCATCTAACTCCTACACCACCTAAAAGAGAAAAATCTAATTTTATTGGCCTAGTCTTCCATGATTTGGCCCCTACCCGTCTTCTCAGCACCACCTTCAATCTTGGCAAACTACTTCAGGTTCCCTGAACCAGTCATGTTCTTTCAGATAAGGCTATACCGTTGCACGTAGTATTTATTCTACTTGTATGTTCTTTCCTTCTCCTTTTGTCTACCTGAACAAACTCTGTTATTCCTCTCATTGCTCTTCCTTTGTGAAACCATCTCTGGCACCAGAGTTAGATGCTGCTTCCTCTATGTTCCCCAACACCTCTCCTGTAATACCTACTGCAATATATAACCATTCATTTACCTATCCCCCTTACTATGTTGAGAACCCCTCAAATGTAGAGAAAAGTATCTAAACCTATCTACCGCATCCACAGGGAACAGTACTTAATACAAGAAACAATTTTAAGAAATATTTTTTGTAAAGCAATATACAGTTCAAAGGGCTCCTTTGTTTTCACCTACTGGCAAATGAGTCCACAGAACAAAACAGGTTAAGAACCCCTGCTATATTGGGAAGCAGCTGTGGCTCAATCAGTAGGATTTACCATATGGGAGGTTTACCATATGGGAGGCCCCGGGTTCGGTTCCCGGGGCCTCCTGGTGAAGGCAGGCCAGCCCACACGGCGTGGTTAGCTGACCCAGCGAGCACAAGCAGCAAGGGGGGGATAAATGAATAATAAAATAAAATCTTTAAAAAAAAAAAAAAAAAAAGAACCCCTGCTATATATAAGTAGTAAAATGGGGCAATAAAGTGCTGTGGGGTAAAGAAATGTCAGTGTAGAAAGGAAAGAATGGAAATTTAAAACCAGCAAATAAATTCAGATATGAATACTGCTGGGTCACTGGGGCAAAAATCACCTAAACCTCACTAATCCCTGTCTCTGATATATGTTCTGCCTATCACAAAGTCTTGTATAAATCAAAGAATGGACCTGAAGGTGCTTTGAAAACTATAAATAGCTATGTAAATTCTAATCTTCTCTACCAATTCTGACTGTGGAATCCAAAAGACCTGCATAGAGGAAGTGGCATCTGAGCTAGAACTCAAAAGGGAGTTACTGGGGGACATGGAGAGAATTCTATAGAGGAAACATAGGTGATGGTTATGAACGTAGGCCCTGGAGCCAGACTGCGTAGAGATTTGAATCCTAGCTCCTCTATTTACTATATAACTTTGGAAAGTTACTTAATCTCTCTGTGCTTCAGCTACCTATCTGTAAAATTGAGCTACCTATCTGTAATATAGTACATAACTCACAGGATTATTATGAGTATAAAATGAATTAATATCTATACTATGTAAGTATTAAATAAGTAGGTGAAAGAAACAGACTGGGCAGAAGCAAAGAAGCAGAGAAGTACAGAAAATGTGTCAGAAGAGTATTGTCAGAAGAGGGCAATCCAATGTGTTTAGATTGGAAAGCCAAAAGAAAGGTCCTTTAGTACAAGATGTTTGTAGAAAGGCATGCTCTTTAGTCATGCTAAAAAGGCTATTAACTATGTCAGAAGGAGCCCAGCACAGAGAGGCTTGCCAATCTAGTTTGGGCTGTCACTGATTAGATTTCCTCAGGCCCATCAGAAATTCCTTGAAGCTCAGTTTCCCTTTCAGTGAAATAGGAAGGGTACAGAACTAGATGTACTCCAATTCTCATACACCCTGAAATTTTAAGAAAGAGGCTGGGAAGTCATCAAGACTGTCCGATAAGGTAGGTTACCAGCCACATGTGGCTACCAAGCACCTGAAATGTAACTAGTCCAAATTGGGATGCACTGTAAACATAAAATGCACATCATAGGCAGATGTGGCTCAAATGGTTGGGCATCCATCTGCCATATGGAAGGACCTGGGTTCGATCCCCGGGACCTCCTGGTAAAAAAAAAGAAAATGCACATCATATTTCAGACACTTAGTACAAAAAAAGGGGAATATTTAAACTTAATAAATTTATATTCATTACCTGTTGAATGATATTTTAGATATATTAGGTTAAATAAAATACTAAAATTAATTTCACCTGCTTTTTTTTTTTTTTCTTTTTTTTTACTTTTTTTTTAATATGGCTACTAAGAAAATTTCTGACTCATTTGTGAGCACTGTATTTCTGACTAGACAACCCTGTTAAAAGACTATTTTCACTTTCGGGCAGATGGCAGACTAGTAAAACACGGGAATCTCTGCTCCAGAAAAATAGCTAGAGGACAAGCTGAAACAGCCCCGAAAAAGATCTTCTAGGGTTTAGGACAGCAGGCGAAGGATGCACACCACCCAGAGGAGAGAGGGACAGAAGAGGGAAATCGCGACAACAGAACCATGAGTGGGAAGTAGCAGCTTCTGCTGCTGCCTGCACCCTCCCCCACACTCTTCAGAATTCTCAGGCCTCTGGGCTTACGACCACAGACAAAAGGGGCTCCAGGGATCTGCCACTCCCGGAAAGGGGAGAGAGAGGGACACAGCCTTAGGCTGACTCAGGTTCTAACCTGTAAATTTGGGCTGCGGAACCCACGGAACCCAGGGACCCTTCCACACTGCAGTTTGCCCTGGGAGCCTACGAAGGACTGGAGAAATCCGACCCTCTCAGCCTCCCTCTCTTCTAGCCTGGACTAATTGTTGAGGACTCCACAGGAGAGGGAAGACAGAGCCTGGGGCTGACCCTGCTTTTGACTCCCAGGTTTGGTCTGCCCTGTCCTGAGAGCCCTTCCAGGCTGGGTGGAGCTGGGCCATTGTTTGCCCTGGAGCCTGCAAGGGGCTAAAGATATACAAACCTCCCAATCTCCTCCTCTACTAACAGGGACTGATTGTTGAGCATTCAGAAGGGAGTGGAAATATTTCCTAGCTGGGAAAAGGGGAACGCTATGAGAGAAGTCTGGAGAACAGTCTCAGAAAGTTTGAATAACAAGGCTCTTAGCCCCAGACAGGAAGCTCTATCACACTGATCTAGTCTGTGTCACAACAATTACCCTCTCACCAGGCATTGAATTGAGAGCTGCCAACAAGCGCCACCTCCTGGCAGACAAAGGAAGTGCACATAAGAAAATTAATAAGTAAGAGAGGCTTTTCCTGGCTTCTATAGCCTCCCTGCCCAAGGCCCTAGGAAACGATGCTACAACCAATTAATGGGTCCAGTGCCCAGTTTTGAGCAACCAGCAGAACAATCCTAACAATCAAGGTGGAGCCAAAAATCAAAGAGCTGTGGTAACTCACAGCCTCCTGCCACTAAAACCCCATAAAAAGAGAAAGAGAAAGAGATAGAGCATCTAAGTAAAATACAAACTAACCAGATGCCTGCCTAAGCACCAGCAAAAAATTACGAGCCATACTAAGAAAGTAGAAGACATGGCCCAAGAAAAGGAATACAGCAAAGTCCCAGAACAGATGCAGAATTTGAGAGAACTAATCAGTGAGATGAGCACACATTTCCAAAATCAAATTAATGAGATGAAAGAGAATATAGTTAAAGAGATCAATGACATCAAGAAGTCATTGAGCGAACGCAAAGAAGAATGTGAAATCCTGAACAGAAAAGTAACAGAGTACATGGGAATGAAAGACATAATAGGTGAAGTCAAAAATACATTTGAGGGGGCGGATGTGGCTCAAATGGTTGGGCGTCCGTCTGCCATATGGAGGGACCTGGGTTCTATCCCCGGGACCTCCCGGTAAAATAAAAGAAATATATAGAAGGTGCATGGGCTGCCAGGCTCTGCGTACCGCTGAGCTGTCGGGCCCCTGGAGCCATGCAGCAGGATGATGACGTAACAGGGGAGAGACAAGACGAGATGCTCCGAAAGCTCCAGAAGCCAGGAGCTGAGGTGGTGCAGGCAGCAGAATACCTCTCTCCTACATCGGAGGTCTCCAGGATCGAATCCTGGTGAAGATTGAAGGAGCAGGATGAGAAGAGATGGCAGGAAACAGACACAGAGAATTGCCCAGCAAATGGACACAAAACAGCAAATGGGGAAGGGGGTGTTTAAAATGGATAAAGTAAATAAATAAAATTTAAAAAAAAAAAAATACATTTGAGGCATACAACAGCAGACTCGAAATGACAGAAGAAAAAATAAGTGATACTGAAGACGAGCAGCTAAAATTGAAGACAGAAAAGAACAGAGAGAGAAAAGGATGGAAAAAATTGAGCAGGGGCTCAGAGAGTTGAATGACAACACAAAACGCAAGAACATACCTGTCACGGGAGTTCCAGAAGGGGAAGAGAAAGGAAAAGGGGCAGAAAGAGTATTTGAGGAAATAATAGCTGAAAATTTGCCAACTCTCACAAAAGAAATGAACTTACATGTCCAAGAAGCACACCGTACCCCAATGAGAATAAATCCAAATAGACCTACACCAAGACACATATTATTCAGAATGTCAAATATAAAAGATAAAGAGAAAATTTGCAGCAAGAGAGAAGCAAATGATCACGTACAAAGGACGTCCAGTAAGACTTAGTGCAAATTTCTCTTCAGAAACCATGGTAGCGAGAAGACAGTGGTATGATACAATTAGGAAACTGAAAGAGAAAAACTGCAAACCGAGAATTGTTTACCCAGCAAAACTGTCCTTCAAATATGAAGGTGAATATAAAGTATTCACAAACAAACAGAAACTAAGAGAGTTTGCAAAAAAGAATCCACCTCTGCAGGAAATAAAGGAGCCTTAGAACCTGAAAGAAAAAAACAGGAGAGAGAGGCTTGGAGGAGAGTATAGAAGAGAGAAAAGCAGAAAGGATAACCAAAAGAGTAAAAAGAAAGAAAAAATAAGATGACATATGAAAACCAAAGAATAAAATGGAGGAAATAAATAGTGCAATTTCAGTAATATCATTGAATATGAATGGATTAAATTCCCCAATCAAAAGATACAGGCTGACAGAATGGATAAAAAAACATGAGCCATCCATATGCTGCTTACAAGAAACTCACCTCAGACACAAGTATACAAGCCGGCAGAAAGTAAAAGGTTGGACAAAGATACTCCACGCAAATAGTAAACAGAAAAGAGCAGGGGTAGCTATTCTAATATCAGACAAAACAGACTTCAAATGCAAAAAAGTGATGAGATGCGGAAGGCCATTATATATTAATAAAAGGGACAATCCTCCAGGAAGATATAACAGTCATAAACATCTACGCACCTAACCAGGGTGCCCCAAAACATGTGAGACAAACTCTGGCAAAACTGAAGCGAGAAATAGACATTTCTACAATAATCGTTGGAGACTTCAACACCCCTCTCACATCATTAGATAGAACAATTAGACAGAAGATCAACAAGGAAACAGAGAACTTGAACAATATGATAAACAAGTTAGACCTAACAGACATATACAGAACACTGCATCCAAACTCAGCGGGTTATACATTCTTCACAAGTGCCCATGGATCTTTCTCCATGATAGACCACATGTTAGGTCACAATACACCTCTCAATAAATATAAAAAGACTGAAATTATACAAAGCACCTTCTCAGATCATAATGGAATGAAACTAGAAATCAATTAACAGACCGGAAAAAAGTAAATTTGCAAATGTGTGGAGACTGAACAACACACTCCTAAATATTAGGTGGGTCAAAGAAGAAATTGCAAGTGAAATCAGTAAATATATTGAGACAAATGAAAATGAGAACACAACGTATCAAAACTTATGGGATTGGGAAGCGGCTGTGGCTCAATCAGTAGGGCTCCCGTTTACCATATGGGAGGCCCCGGGTTCGGTTTCCGGGGCCTACTGGTGAAGGCAAGCCCGCCCGCACAGCGTGGTTAGCTGACCCAGCGAGCACAAGCAGCAAGGGGGGGATAAATGAATAAATAAATAAAATCTTTAAAAAAAAAAAAAAAAAAAAAAAACTTATGGGATGGAGTCAGATGTAGCTCAACTGGTTGAGCGTCCATCTCCCATATGAAGGTACCCGGGTTCGGTCCATGGGACATCCCGGTTAAAAAAAAAAAAATATATATATATATATATATATATATATATAAAACTTATGGGACACAGCGAAGGCAGTCTTGAGAGGGAAATTTATAGCCCTAAATGCCTATATTAAAAAACAAGAAAGAGCTAAACTCAAAGATTTAACTGAACAACTTGAGAAACTAGAAAAAGAACAGCAAACCAATCCCAAAGCAAGCAGAAAGGAAAGAAATAATGAAGATTAGAGCGGAAATAAATGAAAATGAGAACAGAAAAGCAATAGAGAAAATCAACAAAACCAAAAGCTGGTTCTTTCAGAAGATCAATAAAATTGACAAACCCCTCGCTAGACTAACAAGGAAAAAAAGAGAGAAGATGCAAATAAATACAATCAGAAATGAAAGGGGGGAAATTACAAATGACCTCACAGAAATAAAAAGAATCATAAGAGGATATTATGAGAAACTCTATGCCAACAAACTAGACAACCTGGATGAAATGGACAAATTTCTAGAAACTCATAACCAACCTACACTGACACAACAAGAAATACAAGAACTTAACAAACC
>JAKSZT010017719.1:6694675-6708237 GCA_026826555.1 Tolypeutes matacus | reverse complement strand
AAAAAATATTTGGAAATCACATATCTGATAAGGGTTTAATATCCAGGATATATAAAGAGATGTTACAACTCAACAATAAAAAGACAAATGACCCAATTAAAAAATGGGCCAAAGACTTGAATAGACATTTCTCCAAAGAAGAAATACAAATGGCAAAAAAAACACATGAAGGGAAGCGGCTGTGGCTCAATCAGTAGGGCTCCCGTTTACCATATGGGAGGCCCCAGGTTCGGTTCCCGGGGCTTCCTGGTGAAGGCAAGCCCGCCCGCACGGCGTGGTTAGCTGACCCAGCGAGCACAAGCAGCAAGGGGGGGGGATAAATGAATAAATAAATAAAATCTTTTAAAAAAAAAAACAAAACACATGAAGAAATGCTCAACATCACTAATGATTAGGGAAATGCAAATCAAAATTACAATGAGGGGAAGCGGCTGTGGTTCAATCAGTAGGGCTCCCGTTTACCATATGGGAGGCCCCGGGTTCGGTTCCCGGGGCCTCCTGGTGAAGGCAAGCCTGCCCGCATGGCGTGGTTAGCTGACCCAGCGAGCACAAGCAGCAAGGGGGGATAAATGAATAAATATATAAAATCTTTAAAAGAAAAAAAAACTACAATGAGTTATCATTTCACACCTATCAGAATGGCCACTATTAAAAAGATAGAGAACTACAAGTGTTGGAGAGGATGTGGAGAGATAGGAACACTTCTTCACTGACTGTTGGTGGGAATGCAGGATGGTACAACCACTATGGAGTACTGTTTGGCAGTTCCTAAAGAAGTTGAATATAGACTTGCCATGTGACCCTGCAATACCACTACTGGGTATATACCCAGAAGAACTGAGAGCAGTGACACGAACAGACATCTGCACACCGATGTTCATAGCCACATTATTCACCATTGCCAAAAGTTGGAAACAACCTAGGTGTTCATCAACAGATGAGTGGATAAACAACTCCGGTTATTCACATGATGGAATATTATGCAAGCCAGACACAAAAGGACAAATACTGTATGAATGCATTACTATGAACCAAATATATTGTGTGATATATTGTTTTATTAAAAAAAAAAATTTATGGGGGTCGGATGTGGCTCAACTGGTTGGGCGTCCGTCTCCCATTTGGAGGGACCCGGGTTTGATCCCCAGGACCTCCCGGTAAAAAAAAAAAAAAAAAAATTTATATGTATCCACTACATTTAATTGAGAAATGTATATATTTATTCATCTGTGTTTACTTTTTATTTTTAATTGTTTATATTTTCAATTATTAAATGTACAAAATAAAGTTTAAAAATGTTTAAAAAAAAAAAGACTATTTTCAGAAGACACAGGAGAACGTAATTCTGTAGCCAAAAGGACAACAAAATGCCAGGCATTATCAGAAAGGTCTCAAAAACACAGAAAACACTCATCTAGTCCTGTACAAGGCACTGCTGTACCTGTGTTCACTTTTCTTTGCAATTCCTGAAGAAAGATACAATGCAAAAGCAAACAATTCAGGTAAATAAAATGATCAATAAGACAGGCAATAAAGCAAGTAAAAAAACTAAAAGGCTTCAAGTCTGGCAGGTCAAAGACTACTGTATATGATGAGAGTCTATAAATTCACATAAAGTCTGGATGAGGAGGTACAAAAGGCTGTTAACCAAATCTTAGGAAAAAAAGGATTCTTGGATGCTTTATGGAGGCATTTCAAAGAGAAGTGCAACTTTGTAAAGCAGGTAGCCTTATATGAAAACCACAGAGAAGGCTCAGACTAAACATGAAAGTGGATTCCAAAAGGATTACATTAATTGTTAATCCATAAAAGTGGTTACTATTGATTTTCTCAGACACTTGTATTCCCGCAACCCTTTCTACAGTAATTGTCTTCAGCTACTCAGTCAAAATATGAACATCAAGCTCTGAGTGTGCAAATTCTTTACGTACATGCCACCTTTAAGAACTGTCCAAAAGATGAGTCAATTTCCAAGTTACAGAGCCCCTGCTCCCCAAATACCTAAATATTCCCTAAACCTGCCTTTTATTTTTTCATTGATTCTTCCACTTGGCCAAGTATGGGATCCGTTACCATCTATGTTCCTCTCAAATCATTTTTTGTGGATGAGACTCGTCACATGAGTTCTTTGTAAAAAGGTTACACTTTGGTCCACTCATTTGTGCATATTTCATTCTTATTCCTTCAAAACAGGTAGATTCCATCCAGTAACTAGTGATTTGATTACTTCTAATTTAGCTATAGAGAAATTCTGATTAGATTAAAAACATCATGCATTTACTATTTGATCTATTACCTCCAATTGCTAGTCAATTTAAAACTAACATGGGTAGATTTGTTATCTTTTCTACCACAACAAAACTTTTCCATTATGATCATTATGTGGCCCCAACAGTTTTCTTTTCTTCCTCTGAAATAATCTTTTATATTGACTTTAAAGCCTCAGAAAAGGTACTCCTGGAATACTTTCTTGGCCTGCCTAATTTTAGTTTGTATTTCATGCCAAGGAGCAGAAACAGGAGTGCTGGCCCACACAGAGTGCTGGCCCACACAGGAGAGCTGGCACAGCAAGATGACGCAACAAAAAGAGGCACAGAGGAGAGACAATAAGAGGCGTAGCAAACCAGGTAACTGAGGTGGCGCAAGAGATTGAGCGCCTCTCTCCCACTCCAGAATGTCCCAGGATCAGTTCCCAGTGCTGCCTAAAGAGAAGATAAACAGGCACAGAAGAACACCCAGAGAAAAGACAACAAGGACAAAAATGACAAGGGGGGTGGGGAAATAAATAAATTAATCTTTAATAATAAAATAAACACAAATGAAATGGTTTAATAACCATATTTCCTTAAGATGAGAAGGAAATCGAATGCTTATCAAACTAAGAAGCCTGAAGAATATCCAACTGATTATCTTTCAAATTATTTCAGTGTCCAATTTCAACTCAATAACAAGACACATTTTCATAAAAAGAAGCAATATTTTATTACTTATAAACACAAAGCTTAAACAGCTTTACATATGGTAATTTTTTTTAAATTCCATATCAACTGATTGATATGCAATAATCAACTTCATCTATGGAATTAACAATGCGACCAAAAGAAGTCTGGTTAGTTTCCATGAATTGGGTCCCAATGTTGGTTGTGTGCTTATCTCCTAAAAAAGCAAAGAGCAGAAAGAAGCCACATACACAAAAAAATTATTAAAAATCATATGGCCAGTAATTTTTTTTAAAATCCAAAAAACTAATGTCTGAACGGTTCTGATGAACATGAAAGCTACATTACTACTATTTGTTTTATCCTCATTTAAAATGATTTATTCTATTAAAAAGGGGGAAATGAACAAGAATGACTCCCTTACCTTACAGCACATATAATTAACATGTAAATATAATTCAGTTACATTTTCAACAGCACAAATGACCTTAAACATTTTGCATACTTGTTGACTGATGTTATGTTATATACCAACTTTCTGTATCAAAGACGATAAGAAAAAGGTAAGTAATCTCTTCCTTAAGAGAAAAAAATCACACAGGTAAATTGCTCTAAATCCAAAGATTAAAGACTAAAAGAACTATCAACTGTTTACCCACTTACCACATAATAAACTTAAGTTTACTGAAGTAAAACAGGCACTAGTCGGTAAACACGTCTAGACATCTAAGCATTGGTTTTAGCTAGCACATAAACACTTTTCAAAATAGCTGTATACCAAAGACTTTTATACTCCTTTACTCTTAAATTCCTTCACTCACTCACGCAAACATTTACTCTCACTAGAACTCTCAGTAACAAGAAAGAACAACTCACCTTCTTTAGAAACCAAGAAAATGAAATCTTGAATTAAGGAATGACGAAGGAATGATTTAAAGGACAGAGAAGTATTCGCATTTATTGAGGGCCTACTTTATCGACTTAAATTCGCTCAACATATAACTCAGAAACGGGATTCACATCTGAATTAATAGAACCAAACCAACACTCCAAAACAGCAATTTGGGAGGGTGATAAGGAAGGAGCGACGACTTGATGTTCTGGCACATCACTACCAAACTGCTCTGGCCCATCGTCTTCCCATTCCTCAGAAACCTAAAGACACCACGGCCGCGTTCAGGGACCCCGGCGGCATCTCCTGTCAGGCGCCGGCAACCCGGTGCTCCTGTCTACTCTGTTGGGGATGACCCCATCCCGACAGCACTAACCACTGGGGCTCGGTTCTGACTCTGGGAGACCCGGGAGTATGAGATGAAGAAGAATCTTCTAATCAAAGCTGTTAGGGCTCGTAGTCCGAGAGCCAGGAGGGGCGACCCTGGGGCAGAGGCCACGGCAACCCTCGGGATCCCCGTTGAGGAAACCCTGGCCAGCATTCGCAAGACGCCGGCTCCCTCCGCTCTCCGCGTAACCCCAGGTCGGACCTGGTCACTTTGCACCCTGCTGGACCCTCCACAGCGACCGGACCGGGTACCCGGCAGGGGTTCCGCGGAGGGAGGAAGGGCGGACCGCAGGGCCCCCCACTGCCGGAAGGGGCGAGCCCTGCAAGCAGTGCTCCCGCCCCGGCCGGGCTCACCTTTAGGTCGTTCTCCGGCAGGTACTTGCATAGCCGCGCTATCTCCACATACTTGTCCAAGTCTAGTGGCGCCATTTTAGAATTACAAGCCGCGACACGGCGGCTGCGGGAGCGGCGGCAGCAGGAGCGGTACCGGGTGTTGTAGCGGCGATAGCGGCGGAGGTCGAAGGCGGAACTCTCCCAACGTCACGTCCGGCCCGTGAGAGGCGTCTGCGCAGCGACGTTAAAGTTTGACCCGATTCGCTCCACTGCCTCGGTTCGCCTCACACCCTCTCCCGCTGAACCTAGGCTGCAAGCCCGTAGTGGAGCTCTTCGGACCGGCGAGCCAAACTTGTTGGGACCCGTAGTTGTGGGCGCAGTGAATGCTGGGATTTATAGTTTGATTTTTTTGGCCAGATACTCATTTTCTCCTTTTCCTTTCCTCCAGAGTTTCACCTCTGGGATCCCGACAAGGTTTTTCCGATACAAAACGGCGAAGTATGCGCCCCTAGCAGTTCCCTGGTTTCTCATGCCGATCCTTCTAATAGCTCTATCTTACTAGAACATCTTCAGTTAAAAATTGGGAAGCCTGACCATGGTAACCTGTTTACACTTTTCCAAGGCCTTGTGAAAACGTTGCCTAAATCTTAAATTGTATATATGTTACTAGAATAAATTTAATTCATGGAACTGTACAACACAACAAAATCTGTAGCAGAGATGCCGGTCTTCCAATCTTCCTGCCTGAAAGGAAGGGAAACAAATATCTAGACGTTCCTTATGCAAAATGCTTTATAAATGCTGTTAATTCACTTAATCCTATGAATTGCAATTCATAGGAAACCGAAAGGTTAAATCTGACTGGTTTAAGCATAATTCTCTGAGTCCCACGAGGGCACGGGTTTTTTGTTGTGTTCCCAGCGCCAAGAACAGTACCTGGATATTGCATGCCTTCATCATTCTTTCATTCAACAGCTATTTAACACCGACTATGTTCCAGGAGTGGTTGTAAACGTTTGGGGTAGTCAACTAACAAAATAGACAAAGATCCCTATCCTCAACACGGAGTTATGGTCTAGCAGAGGAAGGCACATGAACAATAAACATAATAAATAACTGTATAGAATGTTAGAAAGAGATTAGATGCTATAAATTAAAAAAAAAAAAAAAAAAAAAAAAAACAGGATTAGGTAGATAGGGTCATGCATTTTTGAGAGCTTGTTTGGAGGTTCTAGCAGGGGAGCGCAGCTACTCGTATACCCTTGACCGAAGAACGGTCCTCCTCTAGCGGGGAAGGTCGTCCTCTTCGACCGAGCGCGCAGCTTCGGGAGGGACGCACATGGAGCGGTGAGGGAGGAAGGGGACACCCGCCTAGCCAGCCAGATCAGCCGAATCAACCCTGGCGATCAATGGGGTGACAGATGTCGCAGCCAGATCGCCCTCACATCCCAGGGTCATGCATTTTTAAAAACCAACAAACCAGCAGTGGATGTAGCTAAGTGGTTGAGCACCTGCTTCCTGTGTACTAAGTTCTGGATTCAATCCCTGATACCTCTTAAAAATTTTTAATTAAAAAAATAAATCAGGTGGGGAGTTAATTACTGCAGATACCTGAGGGAAATTATAAGGAAGAGCAAGTGTGGAGTCCCTAAGAGGAGGCCTTAAGAGCATATCCAGAGTCTGGAAAATACAAAACTAGAGAGCTATCGCAGAATTTTGAGCAGAATTGCAATATGATCTAACTTGTTTTAAAAGGATCACTCCGGCTGCTGTATGAGAAGGTAGGGGGCAATAGTTGCAGCTGAGAGACCTCAGCTAGGAGATTGTTATATAATCCAGTAGTAACAGGTACTCAATAAATATATAAATATTTGTTATTCAAGTGATCCTCTTGCTCTAAAATATATTTGGGGGACAATTGGCTAAACTTTAATGAGGTTTCTGGGGGAAGTTCTTTGTATTACTCTTGCAACTATTCTGTAAGTTTGAAATTGTTTCAAAATAAAATTTATCTTAAAAATAAATAAATGTTGCAGAATGAATGTCTCCCACAAGCATTCATTTCTTCATTCAATGAATAGTTATATAGTGCCTATGATGTGAATAAGACAGATAAAAGACAGCTAGGGAGTTTACAGTCTGATAGAGGAAACAATAAACATATAAATGAGCAAATATTTAATCGCAAAATGTGATTTAGTGCTAAAAACGGAAATAAGAGGGGGTACTGTAAGTAAGAAAAATGGAGTAGAAAAGGCCTGCTTTAGACTGACAATATAGTAGAGGTCAAGTGTGCAGATTCTAGCACCAGATGGCCTGAGTTCAAACCTTGGCTCTACCACTTACTAGCTGTGGGCAAATTATTTATCCTCTCTCTACTTCAGTTTTCTCAGTTCCAACATGGAGATGATAATAGTAGCTACCACACACGGAAATGGTAAGAATAGTACTTACCTCATTAGCTTGTACTGAAGTTTATTATAATAGAGTTAATATATACTTAAAATAGTTTCTAGCACATAGACGTGCAAAGTGAGTGTCAGCACTGAGTATTGGGTGGGCAGGGAAGGCCTTTTGAAAAGATAACATTAAGCCTTTAGTAAAAAAAGTAAAGGGAGTTTCTTGGAGAAAAATTTCTAAACGGGGAAAAGATGATATTGTCTTTTTTTTTTTTTTTTTAAAGATTTTATCTATCCATTCATTTATCCCCCCCTTGCTGCTTGCACTCTCTGGATCAGCCAACCACGCCACGGCGGGCCTGCCCTCACCAGGAGGCCCCAGGAACCGAACCTGGGGCCTCCCATATGGTAAACGGGAGCCTTACTGATGGAGCCACAGCCGCCTCCCGATGATATTGTCTTTTTATTGCAGTCCTTGGAGAGCTGGCAATTCATTTTTCATCTCTGAATCTCAGTAAATGGGAATAAATCCTACTCAAGATACCTTCTAAGAATCAGGAAGGAGAGAATATAGGTAGATGTATGAGAACATACTTTATAAACTAAAAGGCGTCACCAGCATTACTGCTTTCCTTTGTTGATGGACTGGTGAACAGGTAGGTAACAAAAGATAGTGTGCCCTTCCAGTGCAAATAGGTGGCAGTCCTCACATTACCAAACTGTTGGGCAGCAAAATTTTCCCTCCTAGGGGTCAGAGGTGGCTCAATTGGTTGGGCGTCCGTCTCCCATATGGAGGGACCCGGGTAAAATTTTTCCTCCTGTAGATCCACCTCATTGAGTGAACTTCACTCTTGACATCCACAGCAGAGAGGAAGGAGGAAAGCATCCCTAGCAGTGTTGGGTGAGTTCTGAGAGAGGTAATAGACACTTTGGGTGGTCTGGTATTGAGAGAATATGCGGAGCTTGCTCATTAGCTTGCGTTCTTAATCTTTCTTGCCCAAAACAAAAGATCCAGGCTCCAGGTTCTACCATTTACCTAGATAACAATGGACATTGGTTTCCATTTTAAAAATAGATTTCAAAAGTTCCCTCCAACAGCTCCTCAAATGTTGAGATCTAGGCTAAAATCATACCTCCCATGATGAAAATTGGTTGCCTTTTTGCCCACAAACTTTCCATTTTTCTTGTTTATGTGCAATTCCATCATGGCACCATGAAGTAGACCTAGCCAAAAGACACGGGATATCGGAGCATTCTGCAGCTCGGGGCACAAATCTCCATGTAGATGCCCATGGATATCTGTGCCTTGGTTTTCTTTCCTGAAGGAGAACAAGACAACCATATACTCCTAAATTCCTCTTTGTCATTAACAGAGAATTTTCCATAAGTATGGGAACTCACATAAACTTCAGGTGTTTGAAATAGGATTTTGAACAGTGAGGGATGCTGCAGACTTTAAATTCTATTTGGTCAATAAATTTTGGTTATGATTTCAAGTAGCTAAAATATTTACACAATGGGCCTTTCACCTGAATTATTGTCTCAACAGCTTTCTCTGCAAGGTATTGCTATCCCCAATCTGTAGTTGAGGAAACTTGGGCTCACAAACCATAATGAACTTGCGAAAAGTCAGAGTTAGATTAGTGCTGGAGTATGAACTTAAGCCAGTATGTCTGATTGCTTCTCATTAACATACCATGGTACTTTTCAGTTCTGTACTCTAGGAGCTCCTGTGGTTTCCATCCCTCTATTTCTTAGGACACAATGACTGGCCTCAGCTAGTGGGGTTCTCCAAAACACAAACACAGGTGAGACACCTCTCTATTTTCAGGAAAGCACAGGGAATCTATGGTTACCAACTAGATCAGAGATGATACAGATGAACACGTCTAACTCAGGCCTGGTGTCTAGAAACTGTTTATAGCCAGCGATAGCATTGCCATTTATGCAAGACCAGCTCTGCACCTGTTGCCAGGTGCTGAGCACTTATACACGATCTCATAGATTCCTACCCACAATCCTGTGAGATAAATTTTATCTCCATTTTACAGGCGGAAGACACTGAGGTCCAGAGAAAAGTAACTTGCCCAAGGATACTCTCGTTATGAATTTTTAATTCTTGACACTTCTTACAATTGTGCTGTTATTTTTTTGTTTGTTCCCTCTCCCTCTCTCCCTCTCTCCAGGAGGCAAAGGGCCGTGCTCGTCTCGTTCAGCACAGTGCCTAGCTCGGAGTCGGCACTCACAAACGGGAATTAAGCAGAGTTAGCTGCTTAAAGCGCCCAAAACTTGAACTGGCCTAAGGACTGCGCAGGGCGATTTCACACCTACGAACGCACCCTTAACTCTCTTCAGAAACCAGTTATAACAACCCCTATACACCGATAATGTAACTGTTAGCGCCTCTAGGATAGCCCAGCTGCCGACAGAATTCGGGCATTTCGCTTGTGAGTCGTCTCCAGGTAGCTCTGGCTTACTTACTCCGCCGAGAAGGAAGGGAGGGCGGGCTTCAGGGACTACCGATCCTATTCTGTTCACGAGAAACACACACCTCAACCCCGCCTGGCCCTCGCCCTGCCCCCTTACAAGGCAATGCCGGAGCCATGGGGGCGGGGCAGAGGGCTGGGTGGGGGGGGTAGGGGAGCGGTTGCCCGGGGCCTCTTCCGGGACCTGAAGAGTCGGGCGCGGATCTAAGCTCCGCCCTCACCAGGGGGCGGAGCCACGGCCCGGACCTTGCCAAAGCCAACACAGGTAACCCGGTACGCGGCTGGGCACCCCGGGACCCAGGGTCAGGGGAGATCCCGGGCAGCAGCGCCCGGGCCCCTTGGCGGGGACGGGGAAGAGGGAGGGGTTGGAATGGGTTGGGGAGGGCCACATCGGGCTCCGGCCGGCCACATTGACCCAGAGGAACCAGCTTGTGCTCTCCTGTCTCCTCCCTCCAATGCTGCCATGAGGCGATGGAACTGGAGGGGGCCTGCTGAGAGAGACCACCGCTCACGCGAAGCCCACCCCATTGAGTTCTGGGCTTTGGTCAGTGGCCTGGGTCGCAGGTTGGTCGGATTTATCCATTCATCTATCAATTAGTACATTTTCTTTCTTCATTCACTCATTGCTCCCTTCTACACTATGTTGAGTCCTTTCGTAGGGTCTGGATGAATCTAACAGGCCCAGCCCTCTTGGAATTTAGGCTAGAATCTGGTCTAGAGACTTTTACATAGATAATTATATTCAGAGTGATCCCTGCAATGAAGGTAGCATAATAGATCCCTTCAGAGCCCACAGGAAGAAGAAAGTAACATGGGGATGGAAGTGGGACAGCTTCACTGAGAAGGGGACATTTGAATTGAACTCAGTGTTTACAAGTTGACAAGGAGAGAAGGGACATTCCACATAGAGGAAGCAGCACAGGTTGCCAGTTATGAAAGGGCCAGCCTTATTAGAAGAACGGCAAAAATCCCAATATAACAAGAGATTGTGGTGAGTTCCTGAAAATAAGGTTGAGGCCTTGAATGCTGTGCTGATGCCAGGATTTATTCCCAGATTTCAGTATTTCTCAGTCTTTTTAAATATTTTATCTCGGGTCGGATGTGGCTCAACTGGTTGGGCGTCCGTCTCCCATATGGAGGGACCTGGGTTCGATCCCCGGGACCTCCTGGTAAAAAAAATATATATATATTTTATCTTTCCATAAACATATCTCATGACCTCTGGAACTTTATTGTGATATGAGAATCATGGGGGGATACACAGAAAACTTTAGCCAAAAAAAGTTTACTTTCTATAGTGGTGTTAAGATAAAGAGAACTTTGCCTCCGAAATATAAGATTATATCAAAAGGTTGGTGATGCTTATTCAAATTAATTAGGCCCTAAGGACTGGTACATTCAACAGGAAAGATTTTAAGGAAGGGAGTTGATTCATTCTGTTTTAGGAAAAAGATACAGTTAATGTCTAAAAAGTGCCTTTCTTTCTTATGCATAGGACACCATGAAGCTGCTGCCAGTCTTGGAGCCCGGAGACAAGCCCAAGAAAGAAACATGGTCTGTAAGGAAGGATTCAGACACATAAAATATGAGTTTTTGTTTCATTTATAAGTAGTTTACTAACACATTGATCATGAATGGAAAAAGTATAGAGATGAAATTGTCTGCAGTTTCTGGCAATTAGAGTCAAAGTGTCTAAGAAGGTCTTCAGAGGAAAGATAGTGGGGCAATAATTACCACAGAGCAGATGTTGATTTTATTAAAATTCATTTACCAAAAAGAGTAAGGCACTGACCATCTGGCATCCTCAGCTCCAACACTGTGACTTCCCCTAAACTGTGACTAAATTTTAAGATTTTCAGGAAATGCAATTTGGATTAAACTGGCTTCATTGTTTCTTGGGCTACTTGTTCAACCAACCCATAACCTCTTCATTCAACAACTAGCACTGGCATGTCAGGCAGCTGCTGTGTAGGTGTTGGAGGTACAAAAGTAAATGGTCTCATTTTAGTGGGGAAGATAGCTAAGCAGATGATGGTGATGAAATGTGATTGGTGCTGAAGCAAGGCTCAAAGAAGCCTGTAGAGAGGAAGCATTGTTTCCACAGAACCTCAGAGACAAGCTTCCAATGTGATTTCCTTGCATCCACTCTTGCTCTGTTTCCAATGTAAACCTGATATGACACTCTCTAGTTTAAAACCTTTTCTTGCATCCCCATTGGTCTGAGAATAAAAACCAGACTCCTTAAAGCAATCCACTGGGCCCTGCATAATTGTTCCCTGCCTGTCTTTCCAACCTCAATTCTCATTACTCATTCCTTTGCTCTCCCTCTGTTCCTTTAGCACAGGGATTCTTTTTTTTTTTTTTTTTAATTTTTAATTTTACTGGGAGGTCCCAGGGATCGAACCCAGGTCCCTCCATATGGCAGACGGACGCCCAACCATTTGAGCCACATCCGCCCCCCAGCACAGGGATTATAAACCAGGGGTCCATGAGCTTGAATTGAAATTCCAAAAAAAACATTCTTGTGGGGACGTGTTGGTGTGGGTATGATATATTTATTAAATAATTCACAGTATAGTATGGACTTAGTAAGGGGTCTATGGTTTTTCACCTGATTGGCAAAGGGGTCCGTAGAACAAAAAAGGTTAAGAACCCCTGCTTTAGCATGACTTTCACTGTCCTGCTCAGGAGCTGTATATGCTGGTCCCTCCACCTGGACCACTCTTTCTCTCTGTCTTTCATAACAGATCTCAGTTCGAATGGTGCTTCTTCAGGAAGCCTTTTCTGACTTGCTCTCCCCCTCCCCCTCCCCAACTTTCCTTACAGGGTAAGGTCCCCATATAATATGTTCTCATAATTTATCTTGTGTCTTTTACAGCACAATTGAAATGAAATAGATATTTGTGTAATTATCTGTTTAATTTGTCTCTTCCCAACTAAACTGTAAGGGCCGTGAAGGCAGGGACTTTTTTTGTCTTGTTTACCGTGTATCTAGATAGCTATGTGCTCTTGAGTAAGTTATTTAATCTTTCTAAGGCTCGGGTTCCTTATCTGTAAAACTCAGGTGATGATAAAAGTAATAATCTTAAAGGGGTTTTGTGCAGATAAGTAAAATCAGGGTTGTAATGTAGTTAACAACATATCAGGTACATTATAGCAATTATTCAGATGGTAATGAGATTTATGAATCTGAAAATCAGGAGAGACATCTAGAGAAGAAATAGAGATATAGAAACTGATAGATATATAGATGGGTGGTAATTGAAGCCATCAATATAAATAAAATTGATCAGGTAAGCAAATATGGACTGAGGAGAAGAGAAGAGAATCCCAAGGATATTGAGAGTTTGGAGGAGGATGGCAGGAAAAGAGGCAGAGAAAGATACAGAGTGGCCAGAAAGGTGGATAAAGAATCAGAAGAGGGAACCGGCTGTGGCTCAATCAGTAGGGCTCCCGTTTACCATATGGGAGACCCCGGGTTCGGTTCCCGGGGCCTCCTGGTGAAGGCAAGCCCGCCTGCACTGCGTGGTTAGCTGACCCAGCGAGCACAAGCAGCAAGGGGGGGATAAATGAATAAATAAATAAAATCTTTAAAAAAAAAAAAAAAAAGAATCAGAAGAGAGGGCTGTGGGGAGACCAGGCAAGGAAAAAGATACAAGAAGGAATACGAAATGCCAGAGAGGTCAAATAAGGCAGGGTTTGTAAAATGGCTACAGAATTTTCTTTTCCAACCAGGAAGCTTAAAATATGTTTTCTCAGTCAGCATTTAGAGAGTAGAGTAAATGGATCCTATATTTTAAAGTCCTACCTTTGGTTTCCTTCAGGTTGAGCTTTGTGAGTAATCTGGAAAGGCTTTTAAAATCAGTAAACTTGGGAAGCGGATGTGGCTCAATCGATAGGGCTCCCGTTTACCATATGGGAGGCCCCGGGTTCGATTCCCGGGGCCTCCTGGTAAAGGAAAGCCAGCCCGTGTGGCATGGTGAGCTGATGCAGCAAGATGACCCAACAGAGGGAGACAAGTAGACACAGAAAAACACACAGCAAATGGACACAGCGAGCACAAGCAGCAAGGGGGGATAAATAAATAAAATCTTTTAAAAAATAAAAATAAAAAATAAAAATAAAT
>JAKSZT010017719.1:6654426-6694575 GCA_026826555.1 Tolypeutes matacus | reverse complement strand
ACTGATTGAGCCACAGCCGCTTCCCTCAAGAAACATTCTTGACATGCTTAGCCAGTGACAAGGGCCTTGGCGCACATAAGGCTCCAACCACCATTTACTGAGTCCTTTCATGCTCTGTTAGTCAGCAAACCACCCTTTGAGGTAAGAACTATTGCCATCCTCATTTGACAATGAGGAAACAAAGGTTCAGAAAGGTTAAGTGACTTCCAAAGGTCACATATCTAGAAAGTACTTGAGCTGGGAATTGAACCAGGTCTGTCTGAATTCACAAGACTGTGTTCATAGCCACTATCCTAACCCAGGACACACCATTGAATATTTCTTTTTTTTTTTTTTTTTTTTTTTTTTTTAAGATTTTATTTATTTATTCATTTATCCCCCCCTTGCTGCTTGTGCTCGCTGGGTCAGCCAACCATGCCGTGCGGGCGGGCCTGCCCTCACCAGGAGGCCCCGGGAACCGAACCCGGGGCCTCCCATATGGTAAACGGGAGCCCCACTGATTGAGCCACAGCCGCCTCCCATCCATTGAATATTTCTGGGTCTCAGTTTCCCCATCTACAAAACTGGGACAAATACTAATCCAATCCACTCACACTAGATTATTTTGAGATGAAAGTAGTGAGAAAATTGAATTGCTAAAGATTCTGTGCAAATGAAAAGCTCTCTTAATGAAGGAAGTGCTCTTTTGCTGGATCCAATTTGAAGTGTCCATATATGTATAAGACCCTTCATTCTGGTGAAGATTTCATGAGGAGTAGAAAGAACACTGTTGCATTTCATTCTTTGCTCAGGCCTTTTCAACACATCCTCCCTTTGGCAGGTACACCGTGACTCCCCCTGGAGACAGCCCCTGTGCTCGGGTTGGCCACAGCTGCTCATATTTGCCCCCAGTTGGTGATGCAAAGAGAGGGAAGGTCTTCATTGTTGGGGGAGCAGATCCAAACAGGAGCTTCTCAGACGTGCACACCATGGATCTTGGTAAGATCGGGAGCTACAGAGTATGTGCCCTGTGCCCAGAGGTCAGGGCTTTAGGCTGCCAGTCATAACTAGAGGGGTTTCAGACCAGACAGCAAGATTTTCATTTAAATTAATGAACATCACTGACAGGTCCCTAAGGTCTCAGAAGACTCCCTGATGCTTATCCATATGGCCAATATATCCTTATTGGAAAAGGAAAGAGCCCTTTTATGGCTTGGCTATCTCCGGCTATCCAGCCATTCATTCATCAAATATTTCTCTGGGAGACATTGGTGCCTTCCCCTTCTCCCTTATTATCACACACGATTAATTACCAAGTCTTAAATAGCTCATCTTCTTCCATGTCTGTCCACTTCCACTGCTACTACCATAGTCCAAACCACCATTATCTCTCACTAAACTATTATAATAGCCTCCTCATTGGTCTCCTTGCTTCTTTACCCACTACTCACTGCCCTCTGCTCCAAGAGTTGATTTTCCATACCTAGCCAGAGGATGTTGTCCAAAATATAAATCAGGCTATGTCAATCCTTTGTTTTATGCCTTTCCCAATCTTACTTCTTGACTTTCCTTGACTCACGTTTGCTACACTGAATATCCTGTTCTTGAACCAGCTTGAACTCTGTCCTCTAAGACTTTTGCACATACTTTTCCCTCTGCTTGGAAGGCTCTTCCATTTCCTTAAATCTGGTTACTATTCATTTTTCAGATCCCAGATTAAATGTCAATTCCTCGGGGAATTGCTCCTTCATACCTCTGAAGTAGTTTAGGCACCCCCTCTCTATATATCCATAGTACCCTATACTTTTCCACCTCTATCTCCCTTCATAGCCCTTATCACATGAGGTAGTTTCTTGTCTGTCTTTCCCACAGAGTATAAATTCCTTGGAAACAGGGAACATGGTTATTTTGTTCATCATTGTATCCCTACAGTGCCTGGCAGAGTAGGTACATAAGTATTTTGATGAATGAATGAGCAAATGAATGACTACTATGTACTATGTCTCAAAGCAGAAATTGAAAATTGGTGACTCCATACATGCTTTTGTTAGGTTCATATACCATAGCTATTATTTTAATTTAATTTATCTGCCAACCAAATTTACAGGAGACTACATATAGAAAATGAAAAGTCTGGATTCTCTTGATAATTTAGGAAGATTTGATATCAGTAGGCCTGCATGTCTGCATGGCAACATGCAGGCCTACTGAATTGGCACTGAGTAGCAGCTGCTGCCTATCATTGGGGCTCTCATTCTCTAATTTGCCACAATCCCCACCACTCCTGTATAGGCATTTGAATTTCTACCCTCTGCACCAAGAAATCAAAAGTGAATTAAATCTCTCCTAGCCTTTAAGGAGCTCACTGTCTAGTTCAGTTACATCTTTATTGCCACCTATTACTAGATATAAAATATAGATAATAACATGTTTCACTTGGCAGCTGTAATGCTCTAACAAGACAATACCTGTGAATGTGCTATATAAGTACCTTACTGACTTTCTTTACTGCTCCACACATGGTAGAAGATGGCCATCCAAATCCAGAAGCCTTTTTTTTTTTTTTTATTTTTTTTATTTTTTTTATTTATTCATTTATCCCCCCTTTTTGCTGCTTGTGCTCGCTGGGTCAGCCAACCACGCCGTCCGGGCGGGCCTGCCTTCACCAGGAGGCCCTGGGAACCGAACCCGGGGCCTCCCATATGGTAAACGGGAGCCCTACTGATTGAGCCACAGCGGCTTCCCACCAGAAGCCTTTTTGAATTCCAAATTCTTGAGAGGTAGGATCTGATTGGTTCAGCTTGGGTCAAGTGGCCACCTCTGACCCAGTCAGCTAAGGCTAGAAACTCAAGATGTTGTAAAAAGAAAAGAATGCCCAACAAGGACTCTACCTTTGTGATCAGTTAGTGGGGACAATTTCCATAGAAGAGGGTTCATGGACTAGGCAGACAGCTCCCAAAGTGTCTGCTATAGAACTTTTTGGAGGTGAACGCATTCCCTTTAAGTGATTTGATGGTTGTTCACTTATGCATTTGACCTTCTCCTCCCTACCCACCCCAAGTTTGTCAACCAATATAAGCAGTAGGTAGCCACAATGTAGGAATTGGGTAAAATGTTTTCTAGGAACACACCAGTGGGATTTAGCTACCTGGGAGGGCCTCTTACCTCGGTACGAACATGCCAGCTTCATTCCTTCGTGTACACCTGACAGCATCTGGGTGTTTGGAGGTGCTGACCAATCAGGAAATCGAAATTGTCTACAAGTCCTGCATCCCGGTAAGTAACCAAAGGTTATTTTATTTTAAAATAAGTAAATAATTCCAATTCCAATTCCTGTACATTTGAAACTCATTTGGATTGTACTGATTAATCCATTTAACTTTGTTGACCTTACAGAAAATAAGAATTTTAACTTCTAGCAGAATCTGAAAATAAAATGTTTTTTGGTTTTTTTTTTTTTTTTTTTCTGATAACATGTACAGTTATCAACTCCTTAAATGTGAAAACTGGAAGGGATTTCAGAGAACAGCTCTGCTAAGTGGGAAATATAGGTCCCATGAGGAGAGTGATCCAGAGTCACCAGGGAGCCTATGACTGAGTCAGAGATGCTACTAAGCATTCTATAGTGCACAGGACAACCCCCCACAATAAAGGATTATCTGGTCTAAAATATTAATCATGCCAAACTTGAGTAACCCTGACCTAGATCCTCCTACTATGTTTCTTATAGCCAAAAAGTACAACTTTCCTGACTTATCTCACTGGCAGTTTTATCCTAGAGAAGTGACTTGGAAACTTTATAGTCTTTATGAGAGGATATTGCTGAACCACCTATGGGAGGTGGACTTGTCTTTTTGTCATTGTTAAATTTTTTGCTTTTGTTTTTTTCTCTTTATAAATATAATTTAGACTGATTGTAAAATATTTGAAAAGTGTAAATAAGTAGAGAAAAGTCATCCACAACCTTACTCTGCTAAGGCTATTAATTACATTCCTATATACTTCCTTTCTGACTTTTCTCTGCCTTTTTGCAGAGATGATACTATATATAAGCTTTTGCACCTTTTCCCCTTTAATTTCATAATTACTACAGATATTATTTCCTATTGACAACATTGTTTTGTTAACATCATTTTTAATGGCTGTATAATCCACTTTATGATAATACCATAATTCTCCCATTATTGGGCATTATTTTCTTAGAGCTTCCTAAGGTTCATGCTCAGAAATAAAAAGACTACATAAAACACTGTGACTCTTTTTAAGGCTTTTGATACATGTCCCCAAATTGCTCTCCAGAAAGATTTTTACAATTTATGCTCTTTCCAATACTTGTTTCACTCTTCCCTAACCAGCATTTAAGTTATCATTGTAAACACTTTGCTAATTTGATAGGCCAAAAAATTGTATCTAGTTGTATTTTTTTCCTAGTTGCATTTTGTTAATTGCTGGACATTTTTCATGTTAGTCAATTGCTTCCCAGTTCCCTCTGTCAGCAATATATTTGCATAACAGTTGGTCAGAGTTCAGGGGATGGAGTGAATTTTCTTGTGTGTCAAGTATTTAAATTTCTTCATAGCACTTAATAGTATCTTCTTATAAGTTTATTTGATTTGTTTGTGTGAGTGTGTGTGTTTATTGCCTGTATCCTACCCTCTTTTCTACTGCCCCTCCACTGGAATATAAATGCTTTGAGGGGGCTGATGTGGCTCAAATGGTTGGGCATCAGTCTCCCATATGGAGGGACCTGGGTTCAATCCCTGGGACCTCCCAGTAAAATTAATTAAAAAAAAAAAAAAAAAAAAAAGATTATATATTTTTTTTTTTTTTTTTTTTTTTTTAAGATTTTATTTATTTTATTCATTTATCCCTCCCTTGCTGCTTGTGCTCGCTGGGCCACCTAACCACGCAGTGCGGGCAGGCTTGCCTTCACCAAGAAGCCCCGGGAACCGAACCTGGGGCCTCCCATATGGTAAACGGGAGCCCTACTGATTGAGCCACAGCCGCTTCCCAGGTTAAATTCTTTGAAAGCAAGGGTTTGTTCATTGTTAAATACCCAGAGTTCAGAATCCTGCCTGAAATAGAGCAGGCATTTAGCATACCTCTTGGCTATGAAGCGAGGTTTTTTTTTTTGTTTGTTTGTTTGTTTTTTGTATAGAAGCAATATAGCTTGGTGGTTAAGAGCTTTGCTACTCATTAACCATGGCCTTAAGCAAGTGATTTAACTTCTTTATGGGGGGGTGGATGTGGCTCAAATGGTTGGGCGTCCGTCTGCCATATGGAGGGACCTGGGTTCCATCCCTGGGACCTCCCGGTAAAAAAAAAAAAACAACAACAAAAAAACTTCTTTATGACTCAGTTTTCTTCTCTGTTACATTGGGATACTAATAGCTCCTACTGTATGTTTGGAAAGGATTTAAATTAGCCCAATATCTAGTACACAGTTAATGCTCAATAATTGTTAGTTGTGGTTGATGTAGTTATGATTGAGTAGATGGAAATCAGTTCTGGGATCCTGGCTTTTTGATTTTCGTTGATGTATCCATTTAAATGAAATACAAACAGTGAGAATTTGGACAGTTTTTGTCAAAGAATTGATTTTCCACCAGTTTCTTTTTCTCTCCTGGAAAGAAGAATTTGACACGAGGCCCAAGAAATATGAAAAACATAAGGAAATCATTAGTTGCTTTTGTTATTAAGGCAAGTCTCAAATGGCTTAGGACTCCTTTGTAATTATTTGTGCTGGTATTTGACTTGGTAGCAACACAATCCTAGGATCATATGACCCTGGTGGTTGTGTGCATTCTAACTCCCCCTAAGATGCATAGGGTCTCCAGGATCTATAGCTGTAGAGACGATTACATTTTGTTTTGGTTAGAGGCAGAGACTTGTTTGGTCTCCAGGTACGTGTTTGAATCCGACATATATTATAAATGCTTCTTGTGGCACTTTGTATACTCAGTGCTGACCTTCATAAAAAGCACAGAATTTCTCAGGCAAGAAATAATTCCTGATGTGTTGGGATAGAATCAATATGGCAGTTTGAGAGATCTGAGTTCAAACCTCTGCTCTCCTGCTCACTAGCACTGTGAACTGTGACCAGGGCTAAAGGATTTAAATTTCCTGAGCTTCAATTCCCTCACTTGCAAAAGAGGTGTACTTTCTACCTTCTTCCAAGGGTTGAATAAGGATAGTGAGGAGGAGAAAGTTTTGATTCAGCCTAGGAAGGTGCTTAATTAATGTATATGTTTCTATAAAAATTTTTATGCTTCCTTCTTAAAAGAATTCACCTTTTATAAACCTACCCAGGTGTTGACATTTTTCCTCAGGTCAGAAGTGTAGAAAATACATGGCTCTTGCTGTTGTCAAAACAGAGTTTAAATCCCAGCTCAGGCATTTGACCTAATCTATCTCTACTTCAATATCGTTATCTGTAAAATGAGGAAACTAATATTTATTGACCAATTATTGTTTAGAAGGGATTAGTATCACTTCTACTAAAACTATAATGACATTGTCTACTTTTCTCTTACTAGCCACAGGTCCTGGGAAATTTGACACATTTGTTCGTTGGCATCTAGTAGGAATGAATTTTAGCAAACGTTGGACTCATCTGATTGTGCGTTGGGGCAGGGTAGTCAGCAAAGTAGAAAAGGATTCAAAGAGAGTACTTGAAAGTTCGTGAAAACAAATGAAGCTGATTTTTTTTTTTTTCCCCATGATACTGGGGCCAGGGAATGAGCCCGGGCCTCATATGTGGGAAGCCAGCACTCAACCACTTAGCCACATCAGCTCCCCTGAGTTGGTTTTATTGTTTGTTTGCTTGTTGTTTGTTTGTTTTTAGGAGGCACTGGAGACCAAACCCGGGACTCCCCATATGGGAAGCAGGCGCTAAACCATTTGAGCCACATCTGCTCCTCAACCTAATTCCTTTTTTTTTTTTTTTTAAAGATTTATTTATTTACTTTATCCATTTTAAACCCCCCCTTCCCCATTTGCTGTTTTTTGTGTCTCTGTGTCTGTTTCCTGCCATCTCTTCTCATCTTCCTCCTCCAGTCTTCACCAGGATTCGATCCTGGAGACCTCTGATGTAGGAGAGAGTGTGCCACCTCGGTTCCTGGTTTTTTCAGAGCTGTCGGAGCATCTCGTCTTGTCTCTCCCCTGCGTCTCTCTCCTGTTACGTCATCATCTTGCTGCATGGCTCCCGGGGCCTGGTGGCTCACCGGCACACAGAGCCTGGCAGCCATGCGCCTTCTATATATATATTTTTTATTTTACCGGGAGGTCCGGGGATCGAACCCAGGTCCCTCCATATGGCAGACAGACGCCCAACCATTTGAGCCGCATCTGCCCCCTCAACCTAATTCTTAATTGCACCTGTGGCTTTTCAATCTTGGGGGTTTTGTCTGTTTGAACAAATTCTAAGTATCGCCCCAACCCCTTCTTGTCTTTGATGGGAATGAGATCCCTGCCAAGAACTATGCTGTCCTACTTGGGGATTGGGTTTGGAGTTGACCCTGCCCAGCCCCCGAGTCAAGGTCAGAGTATCCTTAGCCTGGGTGTTTTAGGTACACGCCTTCTCTCTGGAACAGAAACCAGGACTTGGACCACACCAGAAGTGACCAGCTCCCCACCATCTCCAAGAACATTCCACACATCATCGGCAGCTATTGGAAGTCAGCTATATGTCTTTGGGGGTGGAGAGAGAGGCTCCCAGCCCGTGCAGGATGTGAAGCTGCATGTGTTTGACGCAAGTATGGACTGGCGGGCATCTTGGGGCTGCCATCTCCTTGGTCGGGGCCACCTCAGCCTGCAGTTTACCCAGTATAGGAAGCAGAGGTTAGAAAATGAAATCCTGGCTGAGTGAATGTCTTACTTCTGGACTTCTTTGATGTATGCCTTAGCTATTTTCCCCCAACAGCAAAATTTGTGTTTAAAAGTGTATTAGTCAGCCAAAGGGGTGCTGATGCAAAATGCCAGAAATCTATTGGCTTTTATAAAGGGTATTTATTTGGGGTAGAAGCTTACAGTTATTAGGCCATAAAGCATAAGTTACTTCCCTCACCAGTCTATTGCCACGTGTCGGTGCAAGATGACTGCCGATGTCTGCCAAGAGTTCAGATTTCCTGGGTTCCTCTCGTCTCAGGGCTTGTTTCTCTCCGGTCTCATCTGCTCTGCTCCTCTGGGAGCTTCAGTTTACTTCCTGGGCTCCAGCTCAAAAATCAAAACTCCCTTCTCTGGCATGTGGTTTCTCTGTGAGTCACCACCCACCAAGGGGGCGGGGACTCAACATCCTACTGACATGGCCCAATCAAGTAAAAGTGAAACTTTTTTTTTTTTTTAAAGATTTTATTTATTTATTCATTTATCCCCCCCTTGCTGCCCGTGCTCGCTGGGTCAGCCAACCACGCCGTGCGGGCGGGCCTGCCCCCACCAGGAGGCCCCGGGAACCAAACCCGGGGCCTCCCACATGGTAAACGGGAGTCCCACTGATTGAGCCACAGCCGCTTCCCAAAAGTGAAACTTCTAAACCCAGTATAATCTAATATGCCCAGAGGAAAAGACCAGTTCACAAATGTAATCCAATATCTATTTTTGGAATTCAAAAACACTGTCAACTACAAAAAGGTAAAAGTGATCAATTAAAATTTAAGCAGTACAGTTTATAAAGTAAAAAGTGAAAGTTTCCCCTTTAGCCTTTCTTTTCTACTCTCCAGACAGAGGTAAACACAATGTTAACAGTTCTTTTTTTTTTTTTTTTTTTTTTATTATTTCTTTATTTTCTTTTGTGTTTTTTCATTTTTTTTATTCTGTTAACAGTTCTTAATGTCTCCTTCTAGACTTTTCTATGCATTTATAAATCAGACATGAATGTGTATATACATACATTTTCTGTGGATTTTGAAATTATATATAAACTTAAGAAACACATACATAGAATCAAGTTATGAATGCTGTTCTGCAGTTTACTTTTGAGTGGTAAAGGTAGATATTAGTAGTTGAAAGCATGAACTTTAAAACCACAGGTCCTGAACTCAAGACCAGATTTGCCCATACTTTCTGTGTCACTTTAGACTAGTTACTTAATCTCTCTGGACCTTAGTTTGCTGATTGGTGAAATAAAGATGGTAATAGTGCCTACCACAAAGAGTTGTAAAGATTAAATGAGATAATGTGGTATAGTGAATAGCACAATATCTAGCACATAGGAAGCAATTAATAAATACTAACTGTATTATTGTTTCTTCATTTAATCACATATCCTGGATGTCATTCTGAGTCAGTACCAATTTCTAGGCAAAGCATACCCTTCAGTGGGTTTACCTTATTTGTTCAGTCACTTTCCTATTGATTGGCTTTTTGCTGAGAGTGTTGCAGTAAACATCCATATATATATTTTTTTTCTCTTTGCACCTGTTACAAACATTTATATGGGATAGATGCTAAGACGTGGAGTTTCTGGGTTAAGATGATAAAATCATTAAAATTGTAAAAGCTCATGCTGAATTGTTGTCTAAGGAGCATTTACTTACATTTCTTTCTCTAATTAGCAGGCATTTATGAAAAATACTTTTCATTCATATTTTTGTAGTAAAGATACAACATATCTTGAGAAAATGCCATAAGCAAAATTTCAGACTTAAAAGTAAAATTGGAAGAATTAAGGCATCTCACAATATGACTCTTCTTACAGAAAGAATGGGCTTTGTGATTCTTCTACAGCAGTTTTTAAAAATTTTAATAATACTGGTTTTCTTGGGTTTTTTTTGTTTTTGTTTTTTTTTTGTGTTTTTTTTGTTTTGAAGTACTGGGGGCCGGGGATTGAACCCGAGACCTCGTATATGGGAAGCCAGCGCTTAACCACTGAGCCACATCAGGCTCCCTTGAGTTGTTTTTTTCTTTTGTTTTGCTTGTTGTTTGTTTGTTTGTTTTTTAGGAGGCAGCAGAACCGAACCCGGGACTTCCCATATGGGAAGCAGGCACTCAACCACTTGAGCCACATCTGCTCCCCATATTGGTTTTGAATATAGAAAACTATAAGGAAGAAGAAATTAATAAGTACATATATATGTGTATATGTATATATGTTTACTCGATACACATGTGTATTATTACCCAAAAGTAATATTAGCATCTCGGTGTATTTCCAGTCTTTTCTTAATATAGCAGAGATAATTCTTTATCTAATATTTGTATCCTGCATTTTTCATTTAAGCATTTCCCCCATGTTATCATAGCATCTTCAGCAGTTTTATTGAATGCATAGTGTTTCATCATGGCTGTACCAATACACCAGCCATGCCTTTGTTGTTGGACACCTAGGTTTTCTCTAATTCTTCTCTGTTATAAACAGTGCCGTGATGAAAATGTTTGTGCACAAACCCTTTCAAATTTTTTTTTTTTTCCTTCAGTTACCAGGGCTGGGGATTGAACCAAGGACCTCATATGTAGGAAGCCAGCACTCAACCACTGAGCCACGTTGGCTCCCCTGAGTTGTTTTTTTTTGTTTTGTTTTGCTTGTTTGTTTGTTTGTTTTTAGGAGGTACCGGGAACTGAACCCAAGACCTCCCATGTAGGAAGCAGGCACTCAACTGCTTGAACCACATCCGCTCCCCTCAAATTATTTTAAATTATATTTCTGGAAACACTGAGGGCTCCTTGAACAACCTGCAGGCATGCCATAAATGGCCATTCGAAGATAAGAAAATTGTTTGGCAGATCTTTGTCTCAGATAGTTTTTTTTGGGTTTTTTTTTTTTGAGGTACCGGGGCCAGGGATTGAACCCGGTACCTCGTATGTGGGAAGCTGGCACTCAACCATTGAGCCACATCAGCTCCCCTGAGTTTTTTTTGTTTTGTTTTTAGGGGGAACTGGGAACTGAACCCGGGACCTCCTATGTGGGAAGCACATGCTCAGCCACTTGAGCCATATCTGCTCCCCTCAGATAGTTTTGCAGCACTCCTTTAAATCTCTTCTGGTATGTTGAAATGATTAATTGATTTTCTAGAATTCTGTATACATATGACTTTGAGGATAGGAAGGATGGCCTACAGTAGAATACATCTGTACTGTTAGGATAATAACAATATTAATAGCTCTCATGTATTGAGTACTTTATTCCTGTGCTTTTATATGCATTATCTCATTTAATCTATACCTCAACCCTGAGAGGTAGGTATTGTCAGATATCTGTATCTCCATTTTATAGTTGGAGAAACTGAAGCTTAGAGAAGTAACTGGCCCAAGACCACACTGTCATTTAGTGAGAAAAGCAGGTTTCAAATTCCAAAGCCCATGTTCTAACCTTTCTCCTATACTGCCACTTCAGGATGACCCTTTTTATGTAAATGTACTCTATTTTCCCCTCACCTTTCCAACAAATCAACTAAGAATATTATCTTGAAAAAAAGAACTCTCTGAACGTTGACTCATTCTTTTTAACTCTGGGGCATTTCCAGGATGAAACTTATCTTTTAAATTTTAAGCAAGGAATGGCTTCTTAATTCCCAGTAAAAGAGCACAGCTGTTAGCTAGTGAGCTCTTCATCCCTAGAAGTGTTCAAGGAGAGGCTACCCAGGCTGTAAAAGCTCTTGAGGAGGCTCTGGATTGGATAGGTGTGTTGGAGTGAAGGACCCCAAGGTCCCCTTCCTGCTCAGAGTATCTCTGCTTGCTGGGAAGTGATAAAGAGATATGGGTGTATTTCTCATGTTCTTGCTTCATAGCTGTGCTATCTGATGTCAATGAATTTTCATTTCTAGCCACTCTGACCTGGTCACAGCCAGAGACACTTGGAAAACCCCCATCTCCCCGGCATGGTCATGTGATGGTGGCAGCAGGGACAAAGCTTTTCATCCATGGAGGCCTGGCAGGGGACAGATTCTACGATGATCTCCATTGCATTGATACAAGTAAGTAGGGGAAGGAATGGGACTTCTCTGCTTAAAATTAAATAAAATAGGGAAGTGGATGTGGCTCAATCAGTGGGGCTCCCGTTTACCATGTGGGAGGCCCCGGGTTCGGTTCCTGGGGCCTCCTGGTGAAGGCGGGCCCGCCCATACGGCGTGGTTAGCTGACCCAGCGAGCACAGGCAGCAAGGGGGGGATAAATGAATAAATAAATAAAATCTTAAAAAAAAAAAAATTAAATAAAATGTGTTTTGATAGAATATAACCTTGCTCATATGTGTGAGTAATGACCAGCTTACACAATCTTCACTGGATTCTGTCAGGTGTGGCCTCAATAATAAATAACAGAAAATGCAGTTGTTTTCTGAGCTCTTACTGTATGCCCAGCCATTTATTAGCAGCCAAACCTGCTCTTTCATTAAAATTCGTTATGCTTTGTGTTCCTCAAGTGGATTTCTTTCAGGCATTAGCCATTAACTCTGTGCCTGTGAGGGGCATGGATAGTTTCTAGAGTTCCTTGAGGTGGGTGACCAGAATTGCATGCTTGCCATGCTAAACATAGTTGAAAACATGGGAGAAGAAGAGGGTTAAGAAGAACATGAGGATGGGAGGTGGCTGTAGCTCAATCAGTAGGGCTCCTGTTTACCATATGGGAGGCCCTGGGTTCGGTTCCCGGGGCCTCCTGGTAAAGGCAAGCCCGCACACACGGCGTGGTTAGCTGACCCAGCACGCACAAGCAGCAAGGGGGGGATAAATAAATAAATAAATAAAATCTTTAAAAAAAAAAAAAGAACATGAGAACTGTCTTTAAATATCTGAAGGGCTAATGTGTACTTGAGAGCCTGGACTCATTCTAGGTTATTCCTTCAGACTATGAGCTCCATTAGGACAGGGACTTTGACTCCTTTGTACCCCAGCGTATTTCTAGCACAGTGTCTGACAGTAGGTGATTTGTTGAACTAGTGAGTTGATGGATGAACATGTTCTGCATTGCTCCAAACTACAGGAATTGGAATAATGGGCAGAAGGTAGGGGTATCTGCTGTCCTGTATATTGGTTTATCTTGCCAAGCAGTGGGTTCTTTGGCTTGGAGACATCTGAGGTCAGATGAAGCTGGCTGGGATTACTGCACTGGCTAGAATTTTGGCTATACTTGGTCATCCTTCTGTCCCAATTTTGAGATGCTGGGCCGTAGGCAGATGGAAACTATCTTCAGGAAGTGTCCCTACAGGCAGGCAAATGGGGTTTTAATGATTATTTTAAAAAATAAAATCCTTTTCTCTTGTGCTAAGGAACTACTTCTGGCTATTTTTCCTGCTTATCCAAGTAGTTCTCTAAACCTAAAATCCAGTGATATTTTGCCTCATTTAAACACTTGTTTGAAAAGATGCAATTTTCCCTGCCAAAAGTAGATTGGAAATAGGTGCTGAGGCAGCACATTACAGTAGAGAGAACATGGACTTTGGGGTCAGACCTGAGTACAGTTCTAACTCTGCCACATCTGAGATCTAGTAAGATCTCAGGCACATCTCTTTCCTATCTCTAATATTTAGTTTCCTCATCTAAGAAGAAAAAGAGAAGGCAAAAGTAATAACAATTTCTTAGAACCGTTATGAGAATTAAGTGAAGCAACATTTTTAAATGTCTAGCCAGCAATTCCACAAAATTGCTTTCTAAAGAACTGTTCTTATTTAAAACCCATATATGCATTTGTGCATGCACATACAACCTCACTTACTTCTGGACTCCAGAACAGTTAATGATGATGGTCACCAAAAATAGTTATCATTTTTCAGTGTGCTCCATATAGCACCTACATTAAAATCACCTTAGCTGCTTGTTAAAATATAGACTACTGAGCCTCCCCTTCCCCAGACTACTAAATCAGAGCTTCAAGCTCCCCCAAGTAATTCTTTTTTTTTTTTTTTTTTTTTTTTAAGCAGGCAAGGATTACTTTATTTATACCTACCACAGTACAAAACCAAAAATATTTACCATCTGGCTCTTTAGAGAAAGTTTGTCAACCCCTTGTCCATTTCATCATAGGTCAATAAACTTGATAGTGAATATTTTTCTAGCCAATTGCCTAATCTATTTTCAAATGTATTAGCCAAAAAGCTCCACATATTTTAATTTTTATGTTTAATCATTTCTACTTTATCTCTCTCTATACATGTCTATTTTTTAAATTTCCTTTTTTTTCCAGTTTCAACAGCTTTATTGAGATAAAATTTGCATACTAGATTTAAAATGTCTAATATGGTTTATTTGTGCCTTTTCTATTTTCTTGTTAGCCCTGAAAATGCTTGTTTTATTTGACCTCTCTATTCTATTTTTCAAAATTCTGGTCTTTAATTATATTGTGTAATACATTGTTTGATTCAAAAAAAATATTTATATGTATCCATTACATTTAATTGAGAAATGTATATATTTATTCATCTGTGTTTACTTTTTAGCTTTTAATTGTTTAAATTTTCAATTATTAAATGTACAAAATAAAGTTTAAAAAAATGTTTAAAAAAATTTTTTTGGTCTTTATCATTTCCTACTTTCCCCTCTTTTATTAATCACTTACATGTGTTTAAGGCTATAAATGCATCTCATAACTTTTGGTGTATATTTCACTGTGACTTGGTCGTTTCCAAATGAATAGGGATGGTCATCTTTAGGAGTTGGAGCCCATTTTTTATTGCATTGCATTGAATTTTTATTACATGCATTGCATCAGAAAATATGGCCTGTGTGGTATCAGTTGTGTGATTCGTTGAGGCTTCTTTGGCCTCGATGAAGTCATTTTTAATTAAGAGTGAAGGCTACTTGAGGAGATGATGAAGACTCCTGTGAGAGGGCCTGGGAAGAAGTGGAGCTGAAGGCTGGACGGGAGTTTCACGGGAGCTTTTGATTTTCTTCACATTCCAGGGTTTTCTTTGCATTGGAAAATAGGTTTTCTTTGTCTCTAGGTGAAATCCTGACTTCTTCTGGGAATATGGTGAGAGCTTCCCTGGGTTTCCGTGGTACCCTCTCGTCCCAACTTGAGTCCTCCATTTCTTCTCCTCTAGAAACTGAGCTCCAGCTTGCTGGGAGGCTCATGGCTCTGCCTTTTGGCTGGGAGTGTGGGAGGACCCTCCAAGACTGGAGGGCAGTCTTCTGAGGCTCTCCTCACCTGCAGAAGCCAACTCCTGTGGAAATAGTGTCATCCGAGCCAGTGGTCTCATCCTGGATTCCTGCCACTTGGGAGGTCCCAGGTTCAGGTCCCAGTGCCTCCTAAAGAAGACGAGTAGACTGTGCACCCACTGCAACAAGCAGATGCCACAATCCAGCAGACACCACAGCCCGCAGAGAGCACTTGTCTCCCATGTGGGAGGGCCTGGGTTCGGTTTTGGGTTCGGCGCCTCTCTAAGATATATATTCTGTAGACTGTTCAAGATGATTCATATATTCTTCTCACATTAGTTTATTTCTCATTTTCCCAGATCCCTTCTTTCTTCCTATTTTCCATCTTGCCTCTCAATCAGGCTGTGTATATGGGGAATTGGGGTCATCTGTTCTGCATCTGAAGTCTTCATTTCCTCCCTGGTCGTCACATGCCCGTCTCTGTTACAGGCGGGTGGACCCATTCCATCTTCCATTGGTACCACAACCTAGCAGCAATCCGTTCCTTCCATAGGGATTGAAGATGTGGCTACTAGCGTAGAAGCTCTCGATAACTTTCTCTCTCCAGCCCCAAACGACAGGAATCAGAGGACAGCTTTTATTAACATTGTGTAAAGCTGTTCTACACAACCCGAAAACACTAGACAACCTAACAGCGTCTCAAGGAGGTGCATGCGTGATAATAAAAACTGCTGCACTTACATGCATGGCAAGCTAATGACATTTCTGCTCTTCTAACCCCCAAGTAATTCTTAAGCACACTGAATCTTGCTAAATTACCTCTCAGATCTCTTAGTGAATGACCTTCAGTGAATGGTTTGCAAATTGCAGGACTCCAACAGAAAGTTTGAAACCATATTCTAGCCCATGTCATGCGAAACACTTTCTTTTTGTTTGCAGGTGATATGAAGTGGCAGAAGCTAAGTCCCACTGGGATTGCCCCCACAGGCTGTGCTGCCCACTCAGCTGTGGCTGTGGGGAAACACATGTATGTCTTTGGAGGAATGGCTCCCACAGGAGCACTGGACACAATGTACCAATATCATATAGGTGAGCAAGTGTCTGTCACTCTAGATATTTAAATAAATGTAACCACTCAAAAAGGGACAGAGTAATTTGATTTTGCAATTTGGACCCTTCACATCTAAGTCCAAAGGAATGAAAACCAAATTTGTAGGAAATGACTTCATCGAAGCAGTAACTTACACTGCCATTACAGTTTTTTCCCTTTTGGTTCCTGGTTGTGTTACTGTTTGCCTGGTACAGTAAACCACTGAACATTTCTGGAAATTTCTTAACATGAAGGCTTTGTTTTCTCTTTTGCTAACATAGAAAAGCAGCATTGGACCCTCCTTAAATTTGATACTTTTCTACCCTCTGGACGATTGGACCATTCCATGTGTATCATTCCATGGCCAGTGACATCTACTCCTGAGAAAGAAGATTCAAATCCTATCACTCTACACTGTGCAGCTGAGAAAGGGGATTTTGCTAACAAAGAAGTAACCCAAGGTGGTAACTCACAAGAAATTCAGACTGATACACTGCTCTGTTTTGTGTTTGGTGGGATGAATACAGAAGGGGAAATTTATGATGATTGTATTGTGACTGTAGTTGACTAATAAAATCCACATTTTATTTTAAATATGAATTGCTTTCAGAAAAGTTAAATGAAACCTTACCTGTTTTTTTTTTTTTTTTTTTTTTTTTTAAAGATTTTATTTATTTATTCATTTATCCCCCCCTTGCTGCTTGTGCTTGCTGGGTCAGCTAACCACGCCGTGCGGGCGGGCCTGCCCCCACCAGGAGGCCCCGGGAACCGAACCCGGGGCCTCCCATATGGTAAACGGGAGCCCTACTGATTGAGCCACAGCTGCTTCCCACCTGTTTTATAACTCTAAAATATTTCCTGCACTATATATCCATCTTGTGCTTATCTACTTTGGTCGGTAAAGAAATTAACTGGATGGCTCAGTGACAAAATCTCTATTATCTAAAGGGTTTTACCAGCAATACAACCTAGGTATGATTGGTTGTTATGAATACTGATCACAAAACGATTGCAGAACCAATTTCTTGACACAACATAAACTATAGAAGTCATGGGTGTTAAAGTCTTGCAGGTTAAAGTCGTCTTAATATTAATAGCTGCGGGAAGCGGCTGTGGCTCAATCGGTGGGGCTCCCATTTACCATATGGGAGGCCCTGGGTTCGGTTCCCGGGGCCTCCTGGTAAAGGCAAGCCCGCACACATGGCGTGGTTAGCTGACCCAGCGAGCACAAGCAGCAAGGGGGGGGATAAATTAATAAAGAAATAAAATCTTTTAAAAAATAATAATAATATTAATAGCTGCTCCTCAGAAAGATGTGCAGAATGTTGGTACATGGTAGTGAGAGCCATTAGGGGTTGGGGATGAAGGATGAAGATTGGAGCTTCCTATCTACCAATCTACCTACCTACCTACCTACCTACCTACCTCCCAACCCCATTGTGCAAGAGTGCACAACACTGCAGGTCAATTTTTTAAAGTTTGTATTGAGCATGGCTGAAGATCTTCTGCACCAAGCTCCAGGCCGGCTCATATGCTTGTGAGACAGCAAAGAGGTCAAAGCCTTAGAGTAAGACAAGCTTGGTGTCAGATCTCAGTTCTAACATATTTAGCACAACTAACCTTACAGCCTGTTGCTCATATGTAACATATTATCTGTCCTAGGGCAGTACTGGATCTCATGGTAACACCAGACAGCCTGATTGTACTAACTGATCATTATTCACTTCAACCATCTTTTCCCTAAGAAGCCAATCTAAGTAATCCTAAATCCATCTTGATATAAACCACTGCCTTTAACCCAAAATTGTAGTGGGATTTAGTGTAGTCAAGGTCTTGACTCTAGATCCCACTTCAGTACCACTGAGAAATTTCGGGGATGGAGATTTTGACATAGCTAGGAATGATAATATACTATAACAACCTAAAATTATAAAGTAAGTCCGAGTATGTAAAGTTAATTGATCAGATCACTCCAATTGTTGAAAGAATTCAAGCAACTATAAAGCATCATTAGTTTTTTTTTTTGTTTTTTTTTTTAAGCAACCAGATAGTTTATTGCAAAGTGAAAGTAAAAAGTGCACAATCAAGATGTGAGTGTGGGTGATCTTACTAGTGAAGAAGTGCACCCAGTGATCTGGGCCAGAGTTTAAGTATGGATGAAACACTGGAGGGTCTTCTGGCCTGTGGATTCAGTCCCCAATGGTTGAGCAGAGCAAGATGTTATCACTTTTTTTCTGAGTTTCACATGCCAATAGCTCTGGCTACATCATTAGTTTTTTTAAAAAAAAAGTAACCAGGAAAGGCAGTTTTAGAAAGATAAGTGCAAGTAGGAAATTTCAAACATGTTCGGGAAAACTTCTGGGCACTGCAAAATAGTCCTTGACTAAGGATGAAACCCTCCACCCTCTTTTAAATATATATTCCAATAGCTTAATGATTTAGTTTAAAAATGCTACTACTGCAAGCTTTCATAACAAAATATTAAGGATTTTCCTTAGACTTTTTCAAAGATGAAGTATGAAAATTTAAAATAAGTTTCATATAAAGAACTTTCTGTAACCTCAATATACAGTGGGATATGTCAATTCTATATAGAAATATTTCTCAATTTAAGCACCATTCAATTCTTCTGGATCCATTCTGGCTGGAAAATATCCCTGAATCCACAGGACGTTAACTGTTAAATGGTGCATGTTAACTGAAAATGAGGTTTGTTTTTTTAAATTCTTATCTACATCTTAATTGGGGTATCTTATGAACTGGTTGACAAATGTTACTGCAATTTCAAGTGCAGGTGTCCCTTGGCCACATGACACTGTGAGGACTGCGGCGACGCCTCTGGCCAAGTGCTCAAATATCTGTGGGCAGCAGGTCCAGGTTTACCCTGCATGCAGACAGCAGCAGGCTGGCTTCTCTCCATTCTCTCATTCAGGAATGCCTCCAACATTAGCTTTATGGTCCTGCTTTGTAAATGTGTAAATGTACCCTCTGGGTCTTCCACCTCTTTTCTTGGAGTAAGGCTAGACATACTGGGTGCAAATATTCAAAGAAATGTTCTCTTACCCCATCCCCCAACAACCCAAACATCGCCCTCCCCTCCAACACACACACACAACAGTCTAATCTTAAATTTTGGTTATCTTCCTAAAATAACTCATCTAATTCGAAGCCCATCACAAAAATTAGACCGGTGTAAATAACAAACATTTATTGGTGTCACTTATGGTAGAAAAAGTTCCTACACCAGATGTGCATGACCCAATTGTTAAATAGAACATTTCCAAGGTAAACACACTCCCCAACCCAGTTTTTTACCCAGTTTAAGATAGCCAATTCCTTCTCTGCCCCCCACCCCAAGACGTGTGAGCAACTGCTAATGAAAAGCAGTAAACAGCCACTTGGGCTATATAGCATTTTCAACTCCACTCAGAGGTGAAGATTCCAATTACTTAAGTACTCTCAATTTTCTCCTAACAAAAGTTCCTGAGTCCAGTATTTACACAATATTACAGCACTAGCAGAGCAGTGTCTACAACTCATCTTTGTCTGCTGTTTCCTCTTCACCAGTTGGGGGAGGGCCTGCACTTCCATAGAGTTTGCTGATAAGTGGCTGGACAATTTCTTCTAGTTCCTTCTTTTTAGCTTTGAAATCTTCAATGTCAGCATCTTGGTGACTTTCCAGCCATTCAATCTTTTCCTCTACAGCTTTTTCCATGGTTTCCTTATCTTCAGAGGAAAGCTTGCCTCCCAGCTTTTCTTTATCTCCAATCTGATTCTTCAGAGAGTAGGCATAGCTTTCCAATTCATTTCTAGTATCAATTCGCTCCTTGAGCTTTTTGTCTTCCTCAGCAAACTTCTCAGCATCATTAACCATCCTTTCTATTTCTTCAGGTGTCAGACGATTTTGGTCATTAGTAATTGTGATCTTATTTTTGTTCCCTGTGCCCTTATCTTCAGCTGTTACTCGAAGTATGCCATTCACATCTATTTCAAAGGTGACTTCAATCTGTGGGACCCCTCGGGGAGCAGGAGGAATTCCAGTCAGATCAAAGGTTCCCAAAAGGTGGTTGTCTTTTGTCAGGGGTCGTTCACCTAGAAGTTAAATACACACACAAAAAAACTTGTTAGTTGCTTTTGACAATCATTAATATGTCCAGATCCCTGGATTTCAGTATGTTAGAGCCTGTAGTGAAAGGCAAGGGCACTGCTTATTAGTCTATAAGCAGCACTAACAGCACTCATCTGAATTTTGGCTATTTGACAGTATTGTGAATAGTTTACCCCTTTCGTGTTCTTTTATTCTCCCAGGGTGAGATGGCAGAAAAGAATGAAAGCTCAGAAGTTACTTTTAATTGGAAAGGGTGCTAGATAATAAATAGATTTCAGTGCCAACTCTATGCAACTCCACACTAATCAAATTAAGGAAAACAGCAGATACTTGCATGCTCTTCTAAAGCAATAATTACCTTCATAGACCTTGATAGTAACAGTTGGTTGATTATCAGAAGCTGTAGAAAAGATTTGAGACTTCTTCGTGGGCACCACAGTGTTCCTTGGAATCAGTTTGGTCATGACACCTCCCACAGTTTCAATACCAAGTGTAAGGGGACACACATCAAGCAGCACCAGATCACCTGTAAGGGTAAGTTAATCAAGTTAATCCTAATTCACACACATCACTGGAGCCCAACCAAGCAATTTCCCCATGAACAGTGTAGAAGTCAATATTCTCTCCATCTTGTCATTCAGTTAGGTCCTGAGGAAAAATGCAGTTGCTAAGGCTCTTAAGAGTGCCCCAGGTTTTGTCCTCACTGCACTCTTCACTTGTTGTATGCCTTAGACAAACTGTTGATTTTCTATTGCTTCTTAAAAAAATAGTTAATGATAGTCTTACCGTCAAAGCTCCTAATGCATTATGGATGATGCTGTGCCAGTGACCTACCTGTATCTTGATCTCCAGAGAGTACGCCAGCCTGGACAGCAGCACCATACGCTACAGCCTCATCTGGATTTATGCCACGGGATGGCTCCTTGCCATTGAAGAACTCTTTAACTAGTTGTTGTATCTTTGGGATTCGAGTAGAGCCACCAACAAGGACAATCTCATCAATATCAGATTTCTTCAAATCAGAATCCTCTAACACTTTCTGGACAGGCTTCATGGTAGAACGGAACAGGTCCTAGAATAAGAGACATGATTACTGTGATACCTGTTATACCTAAATGCACCATTCTAAATTCAGGCTGTAACTAGATCTCATTAGCAAAGCAAAGCAAAGAACAAGGGACATACCATGTTTAGCTCTTCAAATTTGGCCCGAGTCAAGGTCTCAGAGAAGTCTTCTCCTTCATAGAAGGACTCAATTTCAATTCTTGCTTGATGTTGAGAAGATAGGGCCCGTTTGGCCTTTTCTACCTCACGCCGGAGTTTCTGCACAGCTCTGTTGTCTTTCCTAACATCTTTGCCAGTCTTCTTTTTGTACAGTTTGATGAAGTGTTCCATGACACGCTGATCAAAGTCTTCTCCACCCAGGTGTGTATCCCCATTAGTGGCCACGACTTCAAAGACACCGTTGTCAATGGTAAGAAGAGACACATCAAAGGTTCCACCACCCAGGTCAAACACCAGGATGTTCTTCTCACCCTCCCTCTTATCAAGGCCATAAGCAATAGCAGCAGCTGTACTGTTAGGAAGAGGAGGGAAAAAAACAAAAGCAAAAACAAAAACCAATTTAGTCAACTTTATATTTTCTATGTGTAAAATATGCATGCCCATGAATTTAACACTTACGGCTCATTGATGATTCTCATAACATTCAGACCAGCAATAGTTCCAGCATCTTTGGTTGCTTGGCGCTGGGCATCATTGAAATAGGCTGGTACAGTAACAACTGCATGAGTAACCTAAAAGTATAACAAAAGGTTAGTCATTGTCACATGACTTTTTTTTTTTTATTATTAGAAGAGTTGCAGGTTTATAGAAAAGTCATAAATATAACATTCCTATACCCCTCCCATTGTTGGCACTTTGCATTAGTGTGGTACCTTTGTTACAAATGATGAAATATTAACATCTAGTATTTTGCTTAACATACAATAAAGAACTCAAATTGTAATAAACATGCGTGTCATCTAATTTCAAAGTATTAAAATCATGAAGGTACCCTATACCTGTCAACCAATAATAATTAAAAATCACACTACTCTAGGAAAATTTACCTTCTTTCCCAAATAAGCCTCAGCAGTTTCCTTCATTTTAGTGAGAACCATGGCAGAAATTTCTTCAGGAGCAAATGTCTTTGTTTGCCCACCTCCAATATCAACTTGAATGTATGGTTTAGTTTTCTTTTCAACCACCTATTTTTAAGAATAATAATTATTTTCAGATAGAAGCAACAGACATTTCAAACTCAAGGATTGTTGTGAGACTCATTTCTTCCCCAGACTTTGGTTTACTTTGGTTCCTTGAAGTTGAATATTGACCAGACTACTTCAGGAGTATAGACACCTTGAAAATACAAATCTCTTCAGTTTTAATCAGTCTCCTATTTACAGACTATTGCAGAAAGAATAGTTATGTGAAATTAACTTATCTTCCCTAGCTATGCTGTTTTATAATGTACTAAATAAGAATTTGTGTACCAAAGAACACTATTTAGAAAAAATGCTTTGAAAGTTCTGTGTACCACCTTTAGGTCTTCTGTTATCTCAACACTGTTTTTCAGTTACTTCTTAACTCTAAATACTCCCATTCCCACTAACCACCCACTACGCGAATGAGAAAAACACGGTCGGTACCTTGAAAGGTAAGAATTTGATGTCCTGCTGCACCGATGGGTCGTTCCATGTGCGGCCAATGAGCCGCTTGGCGTCAAAGACCGTGTTTTCTGGATTGGAGGTGAGCTGGTTTTTGGCAGCATCGCCAATCAGACGCTCCCCTTCAGGAGTAAAGGCCACATAAGACGGAGTGATGCGGTTACCCTGATCGTTGGCGATAATCTCCACGCGGCCATTCTTGAACACCCCGACGCTGGCGGGAAACGAAACAGAAGAAATCAGCACCGCACTGTATACCAGCCCAGGAGGGCACGCCCCATTCTCCCCCTACCTTCCACAAACCCCACTTACCAGGAGTAGGTGGTTCCCAAGTCGATGCCGACCACCGTACCCACGTCCTCCTTCTTGTCCTCTTCCTCACCCCGCGCCGTGCCGAGCAGCAGCAATACCGCCGCCACCAGAAAGAGTTTCATCTTGCCCGAGCTGTGGGCCAGTCTGGTCAGCAGGCAAAAGGGTGCCGCAGGCAATCCAATCACAGGCCGCAGCACGGGAGCGCAGCGAGGTTACCGACCTGAGGGCGAAGGGGGCCTCGGGTGAGGTGGAGCAGCGGCCGAGACGAGGGGCAGGTTCGAAATGCAGGCCCCGGCACTTACCTCACACTCGCAATACCCTCAAGTCGATCTGCCTGTGATGTCTCGGCCGGCGTCGGCCGCGCAGTCGCCGACTCGGCTTATATACCATCCCCCCAGCCCCGTCGTGGAGGCCGCCGATTGGCAAAAGCGCTTTTCGTTGGAGGCCGCTGATTGGCCCAGACCACCAAGCTGGCCACCGCCGATTCGAAGCGGCCTCCTCCGCAATTAACGTCATCGCTACGCCCCTCGGGCAGGCTCATTGGTCGCTGGCTGTGCCCAACAGCCACCAATGGGAGGCAACATCCGTCCGGTGCGCGTGCCCCATTGGTTCAGCAACAACCTGTCCCTCGTGCAACCTCTTACCCCGGGGCCTTTTCCGCTGCTGGAGTCCCTCCTCCACGCTGCGCCCTAGGGGGCTAGGGTCGGTCCGGTGTGCCTAATTCCCCAGGGTCGGCGGCCTTCTCGTCTTCGCTGGGCCCCATCCCCTCTTCAGTCCGTAATCAGAAAACCGGAAACGGCTTCTCTTCCACTGACTCCAGCTGATCCCTGGCAGACTGTGGTGTTCACAGCGTAGATGCTGTGATCACCTCAGACAGAACATTCGAAATTTTGTGACTTTCACGGCCACTGCCGGGACCTGGGTGCCCGAGCCTGAGGGCCTTTTGTTGCTAACCGGCCCTCAGTCCTCGAGCTGTGGCCTGGTCTCTTTCTTGTCCTCTGTCTGGACGTAAATTATGACTCCTCCCAGCCAGTTCTGCCGCCCCTGCGCCTCTGCTCAACTATCTTTGTCTATACCAGGCCTCTCCACATTGCCCTGCCCCATGGTAAGTCACAGGATAGGCCTGACCACAGTAGTTGTTTCTTAACCCTGAGTCCACTCCTTACTGTGGTAACTTCCAAAAGAGCTCACTAAAGCCATCTGCGCCCTCCCTGGGCTGGCTCATTTTCCTAGCTCCCCCCCTTCCCTTCCTCTTCCGTGCCCTAATTTCCCTTTTTGGTTCATGCTATCATTTACAAGGTCTTCCTCACCCTTGTTCTTGATATCTTTTTTTACCTTCACTCTTCTGGAAAAGGTATGATTGTGCTAAAAGCATTTGACAAAACAATTCTTAATAATGTCTTCTTGTATAATATTCTATAGCAAAAAGTAATAGAAGGTGCTATTTATTTAAAGAGTATGTGCCTGTATACTTTTCCTGTGTCATTTAGTCTTTGCAATTCAGTATTTGGTAAGCATTTCAAGTTTTCCAGATCAGGAAATTGAAAGAGATTAAATAACTGGCTTATAGTCACAGAACTGGCACAGAGTAAAGGCATTAGGACTGATACCTAGGTCTGCTTAACTCCATAGCCAATGCTCTCTTAACTTTCTTGTCTATTCACTAATTCATTCAAGAAATGTTTTTGGAGGACCTACTGTGGACATATCAAAGCCCCAATACAAAATATTTTGAAAATGCCTGGGACACTGTCATAGTTAAGAGCCAATGGCTCATATTTTGCTTCTATGTTGGGCAGCTAAATGTACTCTTGAGTTTCAATACTGTGTCCATATAACACTGAAACATCTTACATGCAATTCACTAAGATGCTGAGTCTAGGAGTCAATTCTCAAAAATTTTCCTTTCTCCTTTAGTACTCCTGAAAGGTTATACCAGTGATTCAGAATTGACTCCATTCTTACTATAGAGGTTGCATCATCCATATCTTTTAACAAGACTTGTAAGGCTGCTGCAACACTGACCCTTCTTTGTGTTGCATCAGTCTAAGTTAGAATCACCATTCAGCTACATTACAACTTTATGTCATTTCAAGTAAATTTTATGTACATACTATAGTCCATCTCCATTAAAAAAAACAAAGTTCTTAATTTTAGTCCCACCCTTGATTGATGTAGTAACTCTTTGCAACTTTTATTTTTCCTAAAATTCAGAATTAGTTGTCTTCCCAAAAGGATTGAGTATTTTGGTGGTTATAGTGTCTTTTTTTTTTTTTTAATGTGGTAACATGTGCAACACAAAATTCCCCATTTTATGTAGTATCTTTTAAAAACCAAGTATTTTATACTAACTATTCCAAAATGCTATCATTTATGTTTCTAATATAAAGAAATGGATTGACTAGGGAAGTTCTTAGGCAAATCTAGTTTCCAAATGGTAAATGCCAATAATAGTATCAGTGCCAAATTATCAATATGTAACTAAGTATTAGACATTGTGCTAAACACTTTACGTTCATTACCTATTTTAATCTTCACGAAAGCATTTTTAAATCCCTATTGTAGAGCTGAGGAATCTGAAGCCTCAAGAGGTAAAGAAACTTACCCAAAAGATTGTGCCGCTGAGATGTGGAGCCAAAATTTAAGCCTTGGCTTTTTTTATTTTATTTTTTTTAGGTACGGGGTGGGAATTGAACCCAAGACCTTATATCTGGGAAGCCCACACTCAGCCACTGAGCCACATCGGCTTCCCTGAGTTGATTTTTTTCGTTTGTTTTGCTTGTTTTCGTTCTTTCCAGAGGCACTGGGAACCGAACTGGGATTTCCCATGTGGGAGGTGGGAGCTCAACTGCTTGAGCCACATCTGCTCCCCACAATTTAATTTTTAACCTCTGTAGTCTAGGTGGTCAGCCTGGCTTCAGGCTTATGGAACTTGAATTTTGTTTTAGGATATAGAGTAATTACATGTTTTGCAACTATTTTGATAGTGGTTGGTAGGCAAATGTAGATTTTATCCAGTTGCTTTAAAGTAGATCTTTCATTTGCATTCCTATGGGTAAGAAAATAGATTTCTGTTTTCCTTCTTATCTCAGAAAGCTAAGGAAGTTAGGACTGATTAGGATTGGCTATCATTTAGCTCCTAAGTCTTCCTTTCTGAAAAAGGAATTAATAATCGAAAGGCATATAGCAGGAAGGAACAGAAAAGGGCCAATGGAATTGATAAGTTGAACCCTGAGACCCAGATAATTGAGAACTAACAATATGGTTTGTTGGAAAGAACATTCACAAGGAGATAGAAGGTATATGATGGAAAAACAAACAAACAAACAAAGAAAAAATCTCCCAGAGCCCCAGTTTCTTCATTTATTAAATGGCAGGGATTTCTGTTCTGCTTATTTTACTGGCATTTTGCAAGGATCAAATGAGATTCTGTATGTCAGAATACTTTGAAAGTTGTAGTATAGTAGAAATGCTATTATTAATCATAGAAATATACTATGAGAAGAAATTTTAGAAGCTCTTGAAATAAACCACCTGTTGAAAGTCAATTCTCAAGCATTTCTTTTAATGAGAAATAAAGCGTTTAATGATTTACTTTGAACCTGACAAAGATTATTGGAAATGCTTTTAAAAGTGGTACATTTAATGAGTCCAGAGATTCTTAACAAGGGTTCCATAAGCTTGACTTAAAATTCAAAATAACATTATTCTTGTGGGGATGTGTTGGTGCGGGTGTGATATATTTATTAAATCATGCACAGTATAGTGTGGACTTAGTAAGGGGTCCATGGTTTTCACCTGACTAGCAAAGGGGTCCGTGGAATAAAATGGGTTAAGAACCCCTGAGTTAGTCTCTTATATTGACCACATAGATATCTTTTTTTTAAGGGACTAGGAATAATTAATTAAATTCCTCAGCCTTCCTCAAGTAACACAGGACCAAAACAAAAGTGTCTTCATAACACCTGAGCTGGGAACAATCCTTGGAATAAATCATGCAGTTTGTATTCCTTCTAAAAGTGCATTATTATACCATGTATTAAATTACCTTCTTTGTCTTCACTTTTTTTAAAAGTGAATTTTATAATTAATAGGGAAACTTCCCTCCTTCCTTCCCCATACATTAAAAAAAAAAAGTAACATAGTTCATTTTCTTTTTCTTTTTTTTTTTTTTAACCGGGAGGTCCCAGGGATCGAACGCAGGTCCCTCCATATGGGAGATGGACACCCAACCATTTGAGCCACATCTGTCCCCCATAGTACATTTTCTATTCACACATTTTTTGGAGGAGGTAGGATGAGTTTAGGAGGGCACTCTGTATCAGATGGTGTGAAACAATTATAGGGTTTGGAAACAAAAAAACTGTTTGAATTTGAGTTCCCTTACTTATTGACTATATAACTTAGAGCCAGTTACTTAATCTCTCTGAGGCTTTGTTTACTGGTCTGAAAAATGAGTATAATTCTGCCTTCTCAGAAGGTGGTTGTTATGATTAAATAAGGTAACATATGTAAAAGTGATTAACTATAAATTGTAACACTTAATTTTTTACATAAAATGTTAGTTTTAACATTCATCCTTCTGTGCTACATTTTCCTGGAAGTAAAATTAACTGCCATGTATAAAGAGCTACCTTTTTTTATCTTTTTTGTTTGTTTGTTTTTGTTTTTGTTTATTTTACCGGGAGGTCTCGGAAATCGAACCCAGGTCCATCCATATGGCAGACGGATGCCCAACCATTCGAGCCACATCCGCCCCCTTTTTTTTATCTTATATTTCTAACATTTCAAAATAGGAAATATAGGGAAGCGGCTGTGGCTCAATCAGTAGGGCTCCCGTTTACCATATGGGAGGCCCCGGGTTCGGTTCCCGGGGCCTCCTGGTGAGGGCAAGTCCGCCCGCACGGCGTGGTTGGCTGACCCAGCGAGCACAAGCAGCAAGGGGGGGATAAATGAATAAATAAATAAAATCTTTAAAAAAAAAACAGAGATATACATACAAGCATACACACACAAATTGTATATAAACAAAACATATCTGGAAGGATACATAAGAAAGTGGCAACAGCAGTTACCTCGACCAATGTAGAGGAACAAGGCTGAGGACTGAGTTGTAGGGAGACATTTTCATTGCATATTTTCGTACCCTTTGAATTTTACACCATTTGCAAATATTTCCTATTTTTTTTTTTTTTAAAGATTTTATTTATTTATTCATTTATCCCCCCCTTGCTGCTTGTGCTCGCTGGGTCAGCCAACCACGCCGTGCGGGCGGACTTGCCCTCACCAGGAGGCCCCAGGAACCGAACCCGGGGCCTCCCATATGGTAAACGGGAGCCCTACTGATTGAGCCACAGCCGCTTCCCTATATCTCTGTTTTAAAAGCAGTGATAGAACATACTACACATGTTTCTGCTCTTTAATTCACTTAACTATATTTCTTGGGGATGGTTTTATATAAATACCCATATAGCTGCCTCTTTTTTCTTTCTTTCTTTTGCTATGTCAATAGTAGCTACACTTAATTGTGTACTTACTATGTGTTAGATGCTTTACATCTTTTATTCTTCTTTAATATAAATTATAACATGCATACAGAAAAGTACATAAAATATAAATGTACAGTTTAATGAATAACCCCAGATACTTGATATCTAGGTCAAGAAATAGATATTAACACTGAAGAAGCCTCTCATTTTTTCCCATTCCTGATTACAACTTCCTGCCCTCTGCACCATAAAAAGTTGTTCTTTTTATTATATCTTTAGAATTTCATCACTCTTAAGTGATATACTGCCTTAAACATCATGGTTTAATTTTGCCTGGTTTTGAACTTGATACAAATGAAATCATACAGTATATAGTCTTTTGTATCTGGCTTCATTTTTTTTTTTTTTCTCATTTTAAAAACAATTTATTGAAGTATATTATCCATACAGGAACATACATAAATAATAAGTGTTTAATGAACATTGTGAACTTACAAAACAAACATGCATAATATCAAACAGGGCTCCCATACATCACCCCACCACAAATACTTTGCATTGTTGTAGAACATTTGTTAACAAATTATAAAAGAGTATTGTCAAAGTATTACTACTAACTATAGTCCGTATCTTACTCCCCTATACTTTTTTTTATTAAGGATTTATTTATTTACTTTTATCCATTTTTACCCACCCCATTTTTTGCTGTCCTTGTGTCCATTCATTGGGCAACTCTGTGTCCATTTCCTGCCCTCTTTTCTCCTCCTCCTCCTATCTTCACTGGGATTCAATCCTTGGAACCTCCAATGTGGGAGAGAGGCATCCTACCACCTGTGCCACCTTAGTTCCTGGTTTCTCAGTGTGTCTCATCTTGGCTTTCCCTTGTGTACTCTCCTGTTACATCATCATCTTGCTGCATGGCTCACGGGGCCTGGTGGCGCACCCACACAGGGGGTGCCTGACGGCACACCTGCTCACAAGGTCTGGTGGCTTACCCACTTGTGGGGCCTGGTGGTGCACCCATGTGTGGGGCCTGGGGGGCTCACCCGCTTGTGGGGCCTTACGGCAGCACCTGCGCATGGTGCCTGGCAGCCCACATGCCTTTATATATTTTTCTTTTTTTTAAATTTTTTCAGGAGGTCCCAGGTATTGAACTCAGATCCCTCCATATGGGAGATGGACACCCAACCATTTGAGCCACATCTGTCCCCCTGCTATATCTCTTAAGGTTGACCAAAGATACCTAGAGTTACAGTCATTTCCCATACAGGATGGCCATATAATAAATCAGGCTTGGTTTATCACCAGCATTCTAAAAACCAGACCTAGGGAGAAAAACTAGGTCTGGGGACACATGCATGGTTTCTAATATAGCGAATGTTTAGCCTACCCTTATTATCATAAAATCAGGACAGCGAGAATATTCGCAGTCTGGCTTCATTTATTTAACTTTGTTTTTAAGATTTATCCGTAATTTTTTGTTTAGTTGCAATAGATTCATTTTCACTTCTATATATTATATCTATCTATCTATCTATCTATATATATCATAATTTATGTATCTAGTCTACATTGGGTTGGTAGACATTTGGGTTGTATTCAGGTGTCTTGGTGAATAAATGCATGAATTTCTCTAGGGTATATAACCAGGATTAGAATTTATGGATCCAAAAGATTAAATATCTTTAACTATAGTAACTCATGCCAAACTGCTTTTCAAAGTAGTGAACAAATATACACTCTCACCAGAGTGGAACCCTGACATCATTTTCAACACTTGATAAAACTTTTTAATTTTTAAATTTAATTTAAATTTTTAACTTTATTTTGTACATTTAATAATTAAAAATATAAACAATTAAAAACTAAAAAGAAAACAGTTGAATGAAAACATACATTTCTCAATTTAATGTACTGTATACATAGATATTTTTTTGAATCATACAATATGTTACACAATATATTTGGTTCATAGTAATGCAGTCATACAATATTTGTCCTTTTGTGTCTGTCTTGCTTCACTCAAAATAATAAAACTTTTTAATTTTTACAATCTTGGGGATGTGTACTGACATCTTGTGGTTTTAATTTTCATTTCCTTGGTGACTAATGAGGTTTTGCACCTTTTCGTATTTTTGTTGGTCATTTCTTTTCTGAAGTTGTCCATTTCTGTATTGAATTTATTAACTTGTAATTAGTTAATTATTTATAATCTAGACAATAGTCAATTATCACTTATATGTGTTGCAAGTATCTTTTCCCACTTTGGCATGTGTTTTTATTCCCTCAGTGGTGTCTTTTTATAAACTTAAAAAAAAAAAAAAAAATTACTGACTCATCAGAAGTTGCAAAATAGTACAAAGAGTTCCATTTACCCTTCACTCATCTTCCCTCAATGGTAAGATTTCATATAACTATGAAAAAAGCAGAAATTTACATTGATATATTACTATCTTATTTTTCTTTTTATTTTTTTCTTTTATTTTACCAGGAGGTCCCGGGGATCGAACCCATGTCCCTCCATATGGCAGACGGACGCCCAACCATTTGAACCACATCCGCCCCCCTGATACATTACTTTTAACTAATCTACAGCCCTTATTCAGTTTTTAATCTATTTTTAGCTTACATTCTGAGGGTGTGTGTGTTTGTATATAGTTTATGCAATTTTATCCTGTATATATAGATTCATGTAATGATGACCACAGTCAAGATAGGGAAATTAATTGTTTTGTTGTTGTTGTTGTTGTTTGTTTTTTGAGGTACCAGGGCTGGGGATTGAACCTGGGACCTCATATGTGGGAAGCCAGCACTCAACCACTGAGCTACATCAGCTTTCCCGAGTTGGTTTTTTCATTTGTTTGTTTTGTTTTTAGGAAGTACTGGGGATCGAACCTGGGGCCTCATATGTGGGAAGCAGGTGCTCAACCTCTTGAGCTACATACACTCCCCAATTCTGGTTTTTGATGAAGACATTTTGACAAAGTTATCAATTTTTAATTTATGGTTGTACTTTCTCTATTTTAAGAAGTCTTTCCCTACCCTGAGCTGAAGAAGATATTCTTTATTATGTTTTTTTATATGTTACAACATTAAAATATTTCTAATATTTCTATAAATCATTTAATTTATTTATTTCTAATAAATCATTTTAAAATGAAAATTTAGTGACATTTAGTGCATTCACAATATCATGCAAAAAAAAAAAAAAAAAAAAATCATGCAAACACCACCTCTGTCTAGTTCCAAAACATTTCCATCCCCCTCCCCAAAGAAAACCCCCTACCTGGTAAGCAGTTGCTCTCTATTCTCCTTTCCCCTTAACCCCTGGCAACCACTAATCTGCATTTTGTCTCTATGGATTTGCCTATTCTGAATATTTCATATAAATGAAATGACACCATATGTGGCCTTTTGTACCTGCCTTCTTTTATTTGGCATAATGTTTTCAATGATCATGCACTTTCTAACATGCATTAGGATTTCATTCCTTTTTATGGGTAGTTATTGGTTTTTTTTATTTTTATTTTTATTTATTTTTTATTTTTATTTTACCGGGAGGTCCCGGGGATCGAACCCAGGTCCCTCCATATGGGAGACGGACGCCCAACCAGTTGAGCCACTTCCGCCCCCCATTGGTTTTTGTACGTATGTGAGTTATATAAAGTGTGATTCCAATTTTTTGTTCCCATGTGGGTACTCAATTGTCTCAGCACCATTTTTCATATTAGTATATTTAACTTCTGTCTTAATTACTGTAGCTTCATAGTCTTGATATCTAGCAAACCAGGTCCTTTCACATAGTTCTTCCTCTTTCAAGAGTGTCTTTGGCTATTCTTGGCACTTTGTATTTCTATATAAATTTTAGAGTCAGCTTGTCAAATTTGCACAAAAACCTTTTGATATTCTGATTGTCATTGCACTGAATCAATAGATCAATTTAGGGGAGAATTGACAGTTTTACTATATAAGTCTTTCAGTCCATGAAGATACATGTCTCTTCAATTATTTGGGTTGCTAATATTCTCAATAGTTTCATAATTTTTTTTTTTTTTTTAAAGATTTTATTTTTATTTATTCATTTATCCCCCCCTTGCTGCTTGTGCTCGCTGGGTCAGCTAACCACGCCGTGCGGGCGGGCCTGCCCTCACCAGGAGGCCCCGGGAACCGAACCCGGGGCCTCCCATATGGCAAACGGGAGCCCCACTGATTGAGCCACAGCCGCCTCCCTAATTTTATCTTTAGAGGTCTTTCACATCTGTTGTTAGATTCCTAGGTATTTGGTTTTTATATTATTGCAAATTAATTTTTTTTTCCTTTCCAAATATTTTTTGCTGGTCTCATTTTTTTTTTTTCTTTCTTTTTAACATATGACTAATATTCCATTCTGAGTATGGATGTAATTTATTTCACCTGTCTTTTACTGTGGACATTTGGAAGATTTTAATTTTTTTTTTTTTTTTAAAGATTTTATTTATTTATTCATTTATCCCCCCCTTGCTGCTTGTGCTCGCTGGGTCAGCTAACCACGCCATGCGGGCGGGCTTGCCTTCACCAAGAGGCCCTGGGAACCGAACCCGGGGCCTCCCATATGGTAAACGGGAGCCTTACTGATTGAGCCACAGCCGCTTCCCAGGAAGATTTTAATTTTATCCTTACAAAATATGTTGTATATTTGAATATCCTGTATATATGTCATTGTGTACATGTACACGTTTAATATTGTTGGTTAAAGGGTAGGAACATTTTAAATTTTGATAGTGCTAAAATGTCCTATAAAGAGGTCTTACCTATTTATATTCACTAACAATATATAATAGAGCCTGTTATATCTATATCTTTGACTCATTGTGTTTTTTTTTTTGTGTGTGTGTGTGTTTTTAGGTACTGGGGCTGGGGATTGAACCCCAGACCTCATGTGAGGGAAGCCAGTCCTCAACCATGGAGCCACATCGGCTCCCCCGAATTGGTTTTTTCATTTGTTTGCTTATTGTTTGCTTTTGTTTTTAGGAGGCTTTGGGGACTAAACCTGGGACCTCCCAGGTGGGAGCTGGCATTCAACCACTTGAGCCACATCCCCTCTTGTTTTTTTTTTTAAAGATCTATTTATTTCTCTCCCCCTCCCCTCATTGTTTTGTGCTTGCTATCTGCACTCTGTGTGTTCTTCTTTGCTTGTCTTGTCCTTAGTTGGCACCGGGAACTGATCCTGGGACTTTCTGGAGTAGGAGAGAGGTGCTCAATCTTTTGCACCACCTCTGCTCCCTGGTCTGCTGCGTCTCTTATTGTCGCTCCTCTGTATCTCTTTTTGTTATGTCATCTTGCTGCACCAGCTCTCCGCACGGGCCAGCACTCCTGCATGTGCCAGCATTCCGCGCAGGCCAGCTCACCGCGTGGGCCAGCTTGCCTTTCACCAGGAGGCCCTAGGAGTTGAACCCTGGACCTCCTATATGGTAGGCGGGAGCCCAATCGCTTGAGCCACATCCGTTTCCCTGTCATTGACTTTTTAAACATTTTGATCTTTGCCAATATGATAGGTTAAAGTTAATTTATATTTTTCTTGTTATTGAGCATTTTTTCCCATAAGTTTAAGAGCCATTTGTGGTTCCAGTTTTGTGAACTGTCTCTTCAGCTCCTTTGTTTATATTTCTATTGGGTTGGTCATTTTCTTTTTATTTTTCAAATGTTTTATATATTGTAATAATTATATTTTCAACACTATTATCTACAAACAGTTGCAGTTTTGGTTGTATACCATTAGCCATTAGCATCAATTTGACAAATAATATTTTAATAATTTTGTGTTTATAAATGTACACAATATAATAATTATATCTACTAACATTAATATCAGATTATTATTATTATTATTATTATTATTATTTTTTTTTTTACCGGGAGCTCCCGGGGATCGAACCCGGGTCCCTCCATATGAGAGATGGACGCCCAACCAGTTGAGCCACATCCGACCCCCAATATCAGATTATTAAATAGTGATATCATCTCAAAGTTGTAACTAGACAACAAAACCATCACTGCAGTCAATATTATAAACATATCCTTCACCCCCAAAATTTCTTCGTGTCTCTATATGAACCCTTCATCCCCAGGCAACCACTGATCTGCTTTCTGTACTTTATTTTTTTTTTATTTTATTTTATTTTATTTTTTTTAAGATTTTTATTTATTTATTCATTTATCCCCCCCCCTTGCTGCTTGTGCTCGCTGGGTCAGCTAACCACGCCATGCGGGCGGGCTTGCCTTCACCAGGAGGCCCTGGGAACCGAACCCGGGGCCTCCCATATGGTAAACGGGAGCCCTACTGATTGAGCCACAGCCGCTTCCCTGTACTTTAGATTAATGTGTATTTTCTACAATTTCATATGACTAGAATCATACAGCATGTATTCTTTTTTGTCTGCTTCTTTCAGCATAATTTGATTCTTTTTGTGGGAATCAGTAGTTCATTTCTTTTTGTTGCTGAGCAATATTTCATGATATACCATAATTTGTTTATTCCTTCATGTGTTCATGGTCGTATGGGGTGTTTCTAGATTTTGGCTATTATAAATACAACTGCTATGGACATTCATTTATAAATCTTTGTATGAAAATAAGCTTTCATTTTTCTTGGCAAATATTTATGAATGTAATGGCAGGTTCCTTTGGCAGTAACACATCTTTTTAACTTTTTAAGAAACTGCTAAACTGTTTTCCAAAGTGGTTGTACCATTGTATTTTCCCACTAGCAATGTATGAGGGTTCCCAATCCCTCCATATCCTCAGCAACACTTGGGAAATAGTTTTTTCATTTTTTTTAATTTATATATATATATATATATATATATATTTTAAAGGTGCTTAAATTACCTAATAGTTATTTTTATTAATTCACTAAATTAATTATAAAATTAACTTTTAAAAGAGAAACATTCAATGTATGTGTTTTGAGTATCCATAGTGTGCCAGACATTGTTCTCTACATGGGAGGTAATGATAGTGAACAAAATAAATTCCCTGCTTTCATAGAGCTTTTTTCTTATTGGGTGTGACAATGAAGAAACAAAATGATGAACTGTATTTCAGGTGGTGGTAAGTGCTCTGATGAAAAATAAAGTAGGATAAGGAAGATAGGGACAGGGGTTCAGGAATGCTATCTGAAGAGGTGACATTTGAACAAAGATTGAAGGAAGTAAAGAATGTAGCCATACAGATGTCTGAAAGAAGAGAATTCCAGGCAGAGAGTGGACAGCAAAGGCAAAAGCTCTGAGATGAGAATGTGTTTAGTGTGTTCAAGGAACAGCATGGAGGCTGTATGTCTGGAGTGTGAAGGATGAATGGTAGGAGACGATTATACGAAATGCCAGATGACAGGGGCTTTATAGGTCATAGAAAAGAGTTTGTTTTTACTTAGAATAAGATGGGAAGTCATCAGAACATTTTGAGGTGGTGGGTGGTGTGATTTTACTTAAGTCTCAGAAAGATCACTCTGGTTCGGAGGGGGAGTTTTGGGTCAAGGGTAGAAGTAAGGAGGCAAGTTACAGAAGGCCATTAAAATCATCCAGGCAAGAGATGATGGTGGATAGGGTGGTGGGTGTTGAAATGGTTAGCTGTGTTAGGTTTCTAGATGTGTTTTGATGGTAAAGCCAAGGTAATTTGCTGAGGGATGGGGGGGTGTGAGAGGAAGAGAGTTGTCAAGGATCATACCAGTATATGTAGTTTGAGCAACTGAAAGGAAAAAGGTGCCTTTTAGTCATTTGGGGAACAGGATTGTGGAGGTAAATCAAGTGTTTATTTTTTGGGCATTATTGAGTTTTAGATGCCTAGTAAATATATACTATAGATGTCTAATAGGCAGTCAGAGGTAGAAGTCTAGAGTTTAGGGGACAGGATCTCTGTTATATATTGTTAAGTGAAAAAACGCAGGTTACTACCAGTATGAAAGTACTATTCCTTTTTTTTTTTTTTTTATTTAAAAAATTTTTATAGCAATGTTACAAGTTACTCAGCTAATACAAGTAAATAACTACAATAACAATAAATCTGCTTTAGTTAGTGGTTACATTCCCCCTCTTATTTTTGTTCATTCCTTGAGGGATTTGGGACAATGTCTACTGTGACTACTTCAGGCTGAGAAGGGACATAGGTATTTTGGGGCAGAAGAATGGAATTGTTTTGCTTGTATTTGAAGATACTCCTTGCTTTTGGGATGGGGCTCCATTTATTAATTTTCAAAATTTTAAAGAAAAACCAGGCCTATCATATAGGATTCCCATACATCCATTCATTCATTCATTCATACATACATACATAAACACCAGGGCCAGGGATTGAACCTAGGACCTTCTGTGTGGGAAGCCAGCACTCAACCGCTTGAGCCACATTCACTCCCTCCATTTATTTATTTTTATTTTTATTTTTTTTTAAAGATTTTATTTATTTATTCATTTATCCCCCCTTGCTGCTTCTGCTCGCTGGGTCAGCTAACCACGTCGTGCGGGCGGGCTTACCTTCACCAGGAGGCCCCGGGAACCGAACCTGGGGCCTCCCATATGGTAAACGGGAGCCCTACTGATTGAGCCACAGCCGCTTCCCTCCATTTATTTTTATTTGTTTTATTTTTCTTTACTTATTCTCCCTTCCCCAGATGGTTCTTTTGTCTGTCTGCTCATTGTTTGCTTGCCTTCTCCAGGAGACACTGGGAACTGAACCCAGGACTTCTCACATGAGAGGGTGAATGTCCAACGGCCTGAGCTACATCCGCTCCCCCCTCCATTTATTTTTATTTTTATTTTTTTATGATTTATTTTATGTATTCATTTCTCCCCACCCCCTTGTTTTTTTTTTCACTTGCTGTGTCTATTTGTCTTCCTTGTTTCTTTTTTTTTTTTAAAGATTTTATTTTATTTTATTTTATTTATTTATTTATTTATTTTAAAGATTTTATTTATTTATTCATCTATCCCCCCCCTGCTGCTTGCGCTCGCCGGGCCAGCCAACCACGCCGTGCGGGCGGGCCCGCCCCCACCAGGAGGCCCCGGGAACCAAACCCGGGGCCTCCCATACGGCAAACGGGAGCCCCACTGATTGAGCCATAGCCTCCCCCCTCTTCCTTGTTTCTTTAGGAGGCACTGGGTGCCGAACCCGGGACCTCTGATGTGGGAGGGAGGCACCAAATCACTTGAGCCACCTCCGCTACCTGCTTTGTTGTGTGTCTCATGTTTTTTCCTCCCTGTGTCTCTTGTTATGTCATCTTGTTGCATCAATTCGCTGCGTCTGCCCGTTGCATCAGCTCGCTGTCGTCTTTAGGAGACACCGGGAACCTCTGCTCCTTGCTTTGTTCTGTGTCAGCTTGCTACGCCTGCCTGTCACGCCAGCTTGCTGTCTTCTTTAGGAGGCACCAGGATCCGAACCAGTGACCTCCAGTGTGGTAGGCAGTAGCCCAGTCGCCTGAGCCACAGCCGTTTTCCTCCATTTATTTTTTATTTTTTTATTTTATTTTTTTAATTTTTTAAAAATTTTACCAGGAGGTCCTGGGGATCGAACCCAGGTCCCTCCATATGGGAGATGGACGCCCAACCATTTGAGCCACATCTACCCCCCCCCATTTATTTTTAAAATAAACATTACAAAGTCTTAAATTTCTACTTAATTCATTTCTATGTTTTAGTATATTTTTAAAATTTTCATGAGTTTTATTACCAGAAACAAATAATTTCCATTTTGAAATGACAAATTATGGTTCATCAGTATGATGAAGTTATTATACAGCTGTTAAACTTGTTGATTTCTACATTTTTCAGAGTAAATTGTTAAAATATGTTACTTTTTTGTCTGTCTTTTTAAAAAAAGATTTATTTATAATTTATTTTCCCCCCTCCACTCTCTATTCCTTGTGTGCTCATCTTTTTAGGAGGCACCAGGAACCAAACCCAGGACCTCCCATGTGGGAAGGAGGTGCCCAATGGCTTGAACCACTTCTGCTCCTGCTTGTTGTGTCTCTAATTGTGTTTCCTTGTTGTGCCTCTTCGTTGTGTCAACTAGATTTTAAAAAGAACTTAAAATTAACTCATTCAAGAGAACACAAAAGGTTGTCAGTGAAAAATATACAAGATGTAGTTACATTAAAGTAAGATACTTCATGCATTGTAATAAATCATAGCCTCAATTCAAATATAGACAAATACTGGTAATGCACCAAATTTTGTGGTGCATTAACATTTCAGCTCCTATCAGTTTAAGCAGAAAATAAACTTTATAGAGTTAATTAGACTGAAGTGTGAGTTGCCCTATGTATGATTGTTCTGCAGAAGTTGCTTTCTCATTTTCAGTTTTCTCAAGTTTTTAAACTTTTTATTTGTTGTCTTCAATTTAGCTAGTAACTTAATATTCCTTGGCAAATGTCACAAAACCACATGACCTTGTGAAGACATTGGTAGGGCCTTGAAAGGAGCCCCAGGCAAGTGAGGGCCCTGAATCATAAGCTGCATCAACTTCATGGTGAATCGACCCTTGAGAACTACTATTTCTAAGCCTACCAGTGGGGGACAGTGCAGGACAACAAAGGGCCTAGAATATACACTAAGGTGATAACTGGAGTCCTGTCTTTTACTTTCAATTAGATTGTTCCAAAGCACAAAGAGGATTTTAATGAGGGAGTACTTTCTGAACCTGGGTATAGGACACCTTCCATGTATGTCTTTCTTTTATTTCTATTACAGGATTTTCAACTTTTGAAAACTTTGCCCTTTTAAAAAAAAATCATAGTTAATTCACTTGTATTTTTTGTTATACAAAATGCAATGAATCAAGCTAAATGTCTATTAATAGGGATGTTAAACTATGATATATTACACTATTGGAAATGTGTAGAGGTTCAAAACAATGAGGTACATTTGCATGTACTGATATGGAAAGATGGTCAAGATTTATTATCAAGGGAAGCGGCTGTGGATCAATAGTAGGGCTCCCGTTTACCATATGGGAGGCCCCGGGTTCGGTTCCCGGAGCCTCCTGGTGAAGGCAAGCCCGCCCGCACGGCGTGGTTAGCTGACCCAGCGAGCACAAGCAGCAAGGGGGGGATAAATGAATAAATAAATAAAATCTTAAAAAAAAAAAAAAAAGATTTATTATCAAATGAAAAAAGCAAGTCACAGAACAGAGAACAGTATATATAATATAATCCTATTTGTGTTGAATACACACATATACAAATGATGAATCTGGACAGATACCTACCAAATTGATAAGAGTGGCTCTCTCCAGCAGGAATTGGATGGGAACCAAAAGAAACTTTTGACTTTTTTTAATATTGTATACTTCTTTTAAAAAATCAATTTTATTGATACCTAATAATAAAGCGTACAATTCATCCAAAGAGTACAATCAATGCTATTTGGTATAATCATGTAGTTGTGCATTCATCACTTCAATAATTATTAGA
>JAKSZT010017719.1:6586102-6644796 GCA_026826555.1 Tolypeutes matacus | reverse complement strand
TCCTACCTTTGAGTGAAAAATAGCAGGCTATTTCTTTTTTTTTTTTTGAGGTACTCGGGCTGGGGATTGAACCCAGGACCTCACATGTGGGAAACCAATGCTCAACCATTGAGCCACATCAGCTCCCCTGAGTTGTTTTTTTTTTTTTTTTTTTTTCTGTTTCGTTGGTTTGCTTCTTGTGGTGGTGGTGGTGGTTTTTAGGAGGCACCGGGGACATCCCATGTGGGAAGCAGGTGCTCAACTGCTTGAGGCACATCTGTTCCCACTTCATATTTATTTTCCTATTGCTAATTATCCTTCTTTCCATATGATGGAAAGTAATCATGCAGATTGTAGAGTTGGAGACTTGGTAAGTCATACTCTTGAAATTCCATTTTAAATTCTTGTAGTTCACCTTCACTTTGGCATCAGACTTATCACTGACGTTTCAGTCTTGACATTTTTTTCACGTGTGGCTTAAAATATGCACCTGTTTGTAAAGCACCTATCAACTTCATGTGTGAGATACTTCCCTCCCTTCCCCGCCCCCCCATAATAGCAATAATGGAAAACCACTGCAGTGAACTCTTTTTTTGGAAAAAAAATAAAGGAGAATATAGAAAGGTGAAAGGAAGAATTTATGAAACAGGTGATTGGTGCTGAAACATTTTATGTTGGATTGAGCAATCATATCACGTTACTGCCTCAAAGAGGTCTTGCCTGCCACTTTGTTTCCTCCCCCCCCCCCAGTTTGTCATTCTTGTCCCCTGTTCCTTTATTTTCTTCATAGCATTTACCTATCCGATGTTACAGTATTTGTATATTTATTATTTTATTCTCTTTCCCACTAGACTGTCAACTCCAGGAAAATAGGCATTTTGCCTTCACTGCTGTGCCAGAATAGTGGCATAGTAGGTGGTCTGTAATACTTGCTGATCAGTAAATGAGTTAATTTATAGCACCTAGGTTTTTTATTTTTAGGAATAAAACATCCATATTTAAAAAGTTTATTCTTCTATTTTTTTAACAGTGGATCTAAAAAGTTTAAAATATAAAGATATAGGGAAGTTAGCATTTTAGAAGGAACAGGTATGTGGTCTTGCCTTAAACATTTCCATATTTAGTTATTAATGTTATATTTTAATTGAGGTGAAATTCATGTAACATAAAACATTTATTTTTTTAATCTTGCAAATAATATTATGTGTATGGTGAATTTGAACCTGTTCATCTGATATTGTTTAAAAGACAGGAAATTATTTTCCAAACACTGTGTGGTGCTTTTTTGGGCATTTTAGTTTCATCTGGGAGCTCATCATTCATAGTACATCTTAGTACATGCTGCCATGTAGATTTTCACTAACTTTTTATGATGATGTATTAAAAGGAAGTATCTATAGGTGAAGTTCTTATTTTGCTGAGGCTCTTTTACTGTGTGATTCTAGGCTGCTTGGTTTACTTAATTACCGTCTTGTTCAATATGCTGAGTCAAAGAATTCTGGAGGACCACATATTTGCCTCTGCCAAAAAGGAAAAAAAAAAGTAGCTCTAAAGGAGATACTGTTGCTTGTATTACTATTGAAAATTTAGCTTTAAAATATACTGTTCTTTAGGAGTCTAGTGATCATGCATGCACTAGTAATTAAGGAAATGCAAATTAAAATAAACATTTTTCACATCAGAGTGATAAATAATTTTAAAGTTTGGCAATATCAAATATGAATTTGATATTTGAATATATCAACTATATGGTGAAATGGTAGTTTTAGAATCTAGTGTACAGCCACCTTTGGATTTATTTGCAGTACTTAGTAAAATTGAACATGAGTGTACCTTACTATATAATTTCACAACTTCTGGAAGGGCATTAGTATTGGAAGGTGATGGCAAAGGAGCTATCTATAATTATCTAGAAGCAACTATGATAGTGTTAACCGTTAGTTCTGGGAGTAGAACATGAGTATTAAATTATTCTTTATCCTTTTTCCTATTTTCTGTTGTTGGTTTTGTTTTTTTGAATCCATAACTTTTTTTTTTTTACTTTATTTTGTACGTTTAATAATTGAAAATATAAACAATTAAAAACTAAAAAGTAAACACAGATGAATAAATTCATACATTTCTCAATTAAATGTACTGGATACATATAAAAAATTTTTTTTGAATCAAACAATATGTTACATAGTATATTTGGTTCATAGTAACGCATTCATACAGTATTTGTCCTTTGGTGTCTGGCTGGCTTCACTCAACATAATGTCCTCCAGGTTCAACCATGTTGTCATATGCTTTACGACTTCATTTCTTTTTTTTTTTTTTTTTTTTTTAAGATTTTATTTATTTATTCATTTATCCCCCCCTTGCTGCTTGTGCTCGCTGGGTCAGCTAACCACGCCGTGCGGGCGGGCTTGCCTTCACCGGGAGGCCCCGGGTTCGGTTCCCGGGGCCTCCCATATGGTAAACGGGAGCCCTACTGATTGAGCCACAGCCGCTTCCCTCATTTCTTCTTATAGCTGCATAATATTCCATTGTGTGAATAGACCACGGTATGTTTATCCATTTGTCAGTTGACACCTGGGTTGTTTCCAACTTTTGGCAATGGTGAATAACGTTGCTATGAACATCAGTGTGCAGATGTCTGTTCGTGTCACTGCTCTCAGTTCTTCTGGGTATATACCCAGTAGTGGTATTGCCGGGTCACGTGGCAAGTCTATATTCAACTTTTTTAGGAACTGCCAAACAGTCCTCCACAGTGGCTGTGCCATTCTGCATTCCCACCAACAGTGAAGAAGTGTTCCTATCTTTCCACATCCTCTCCAACACTTGTAGTTCCCCTGTCTTTTTTTTTTTTTTTAAAGATTTTATTTATTTATTCATTTATCCCCCCCTTGCTGCTTGTGCTCACTGGGTCAGCTAACCACGCCGTGCGGGCGGGCTTGCCTTCACCAGGAGGCCCCGGGAATCGAACCCGGGGCCTCCCATATGGTAAACGGGAGCCCTACTGATTGAGCCACAGCCGCTTCCCCCCTGTCTTTTTAATAGTGGCCATTCTGATACGTGTGAAATGATATCTCATTGTAGTTTTGATTTGCATTTCCCTAATCATTAGTGATGTTGAGCATTTCTTCATGTGTTTTTTTTGCCATTTGTATTTCTTCTTCGGAGAAATGTCTATTGAAGTCTTTTGCCCATTTTTTAATTGGGTCGTTTGTCTTTTTATTGTTGAGTTGTAACATCTCTTTATATATCCTGGATATTAAACCCTTATCATATATGTGATTTCCAAATTTTTTTTTCCCATTGAGTTGGCTGCCTTTTCACCCTTTTGACAAAGTCCTGTGAGGTGCAAAAGTGTTTAATTTTGAGGAGGTCCCATTTATCTACTTTTTCTTTTGTTGTATGTGCTTTGGGTGTGAGGTCCAAGAAACCACCACCTACTACAAGGTTATGAAGATGTTTCCCTACATTTTCTTCTAGTAGTTTTATGGCCCTGGCTTTTATATTTAGATCTTTGATCCATTTTGAGTTTGGAATCCAGAACTTTTATTTCCCCCAAATCTGTTTTGAAAAATTGTAAACCTAGGAAGAGTTGCAAAAGTAATACAGTGAATACCCATATAGGTTCTGCAGTTGTTAACATTTTGCCATGTTTTCTTTACATACACCTAGACACAGTTTTTGCTGAACCATTTGAGAGGTGAATGTAAATACCATTAGGACAGTGTATCTCTAAATACTTTGTCATGTACAGCTCAACAACAAAGACTTTCTCCTACCTTGCTACAATATAATTGTCACTCAAAATAATTTAAGATGAATCTAACAATATTATTTAATATAATGTCCATATCCACATTTCCCCAGTTGTCCCAATACTGTCCTTAGTTTTTTGTTTTTTGTTTTTTTTTGAATTGTGAAACCCTCTCTTTATTAGTTTTGAATATTAAGTAAAATACATGATTTATTCAGTGCTATGTACTTATATTGACTTACAATGAATGTTAAAACACAGAACTCAGTGAACTGTGAAAACACTATCTAGATTAGTTTTTTTTTTTTTTTTTTTTTTTTACCGGGAGGTCCCGGGGATCGAACCCGGGTCCCTCCATATGGGAGACGGACGCCCAACCAGTTGAGCCACATCCGACCCCTAGATTAGTTTTTTTATATAACTTTTTAATTTTTTAAAAGATACTTAGATTATACACGTCACATAAAAAATACAGGTGATTCCCATATGCCCCACTCCCCATACCTCCTACATTTTCCCACATTAACAACATCCTTCATTAGTGAGGTACATTCATTGCAATTGAAGAACACATTTTGGAGCATTGCCACTAAGTGTAGACTATAGTTTACATTGTAGTTTACTTTCTCTTCCAACCAATTCTGTAGGTTATGGAAAGATTTATAATGGCCTGTGTGTCCTTAGTTTTTGTTTTGTTTTTATCCAAGATCCATTCAAGGTTCTTGCATTGCATTTAGTTGTATCCTTGAATCTAGAGTGGTTCTCTAGCCTTTTTTTTCTTCTCATGATGGTAACATTTTTAAAGCATCCAGATCAGTTGTTTTTTTAGAATTCTCTTCAATTTGGATTTGTCTCACTTTTTTCATCATCAGATTCAAGTTAAGCATTTTTTGGCTTGGATGCTACATAGGTGATTTTAGGTCTCTCAGTGTATCATGTCAGAAGCATGTGATGTCAGTTTCCTTATTGATGTAAATTTCATAATTTGGTTAAGTTAATGCCCAACTAGATTTCTATTGTAAAGTCACCTTTTTTTCCTTTGTAATTTAGAAGTAATCTTTGGGGTGATAATCCTTTTTAATTTCTTGGAATCATGAGTTCTTAATACAGGCACCCGTATAAAGGGTCAAGAAAATTTAGATTGGAGATACTACTTCTATATTTGGAAATAAGGGATTAGGGAATGTTGGGTAGAAGAGAGGGTGTTTGACCTGGACCTTGAATCATAGATGTAATTGGCTTTGCGGAATAGGAGAAGGGTTCTAGGTGGAGGAAACCACTTGAACAAAGATATGGTAAATTGAATAAGAGAACATCCAAGTCTTTTTTTTTTTTTTGGCTTGTGCATTAAGTGTATTAAGTATCTGAAAGGGAAAAATAGGAGAAAAGACTATAAAGGTTTCTTGGGATGGAAAAAAAGGCTGAAAAAAGTTTTAAGTTTCTGTCTTATTACCGGAAGTTCATTGTAGGCTAATGTGGGATCATTTGCCTCCACTGATTACCACCCTTCCCTAAAGCCCTGTGCTCACAGGGAACCTGAAGTTAGTATACTGAATAACCTAAGCGGCAGAACCAGGAAATGGAAAGTCTGGGCTTTGCAGTCATTTAAGTCTAGGCTCGATTCTTTTCTCTGCTGCTTAATAGCTCAGTGATCAGATCTGAACCTGTTTCCTCACCTGTGAAATGGGGGTGATAAATACCTATCACTTAGGCGTGTATCTAATATATGAAAAGCATCGGGAACATGGCTTTCAGTGATTTCTATTTATCTTCTGGTTCTCCAGCTCTCAATCTATCGTTACTCTTTCCACCTTGATACCACATCCTAGAGTAAAACAAACCTTAACTCATCTGGTGTCTTCCTGGCCTCTGTCACAATGCTGTTCTGCCTGCTTCAGTTGATTGCTACACTGGGCTTATGAGCTGCTTCTTAGTGACGGCACATAACACCACCTTACAAGGTGCTGCTGCCTTATTAGGAAAATTGTGACAATATGTATTAATATTTTTTCGGTGCATGTAACAATACAAAATTGACTTCTCTTTAAATGTGATATTTCAATTTAATTTAGTTTATTTGGAAAAATTAACTAATATTGTTAGAAAATTTAGTAGCCTAAGAGGGAGAGTGGGTATATTCAAAATGGTGGTGAGATCCCTCCCTCCCTTTTCTTGTGAATATATTGGGGAGTTGGTTACACATTACTCTAGAAATCTCAAAGGTAACTTTTTTTTTTTTTTTTTTTTTTTTTTAAAACCTGATCTAAGTGAAGCGCCTTCTTACTTTGGGAAGACCAATACTTGGGGGAAAAATCTCCAATGGTTAATTTTTTTCCCCCCAACTTTGAGGAGTCTGTTATTTTTTCACAACATTTTCTTCTCTAGAATTAATTTTTTTTAATGCAAGAAGGATTTTTTTTATGCAAAAATATATTTCTTACATTTGGACTGCCTAAATCTGCATTTGCATAGAATTATTTGTGAGTTTAACCCCTTAAATAATCCTCATCAAGATGTTTCATTTGTAAAGGAGATAGGACCAGTAATTTCTACACATTTTAAAAGAAATTTTAGGTACCACGCTGTTTGATTTCTGGTTACTGAAATTTAGGTAATTAAAATTTCCTTCTTTATGCTTATCCATATTTTATAATTTTTCTGAATACGTATGAATACATATTATGTTGTAAAAACATTTTCAGAAAAGCAATTCTTTATTCTTGGTAGGCTAAAATCCAATATTGAACTCAAAAGTGCAGTGGTCAGAGGATGTTGTAATTATCTGTTGCTGTTTCACGTTCTCATATTAAAAAAACAAAACAAAATTTAAAGATCTGATGGGCGTTTCTATCCTTTTTTTTTTTTTTTTTAAAGTTTGAAGATGAACCAGAGACCTGATAAGTATTTGTATCTGAAAGGAAAGTATAAACTTTTAGTACTATCATTGTAATTATATATAGAGAGTCAGAATGATGTTTTCTTTTTTGCAAGACACTTTAAAAATATACTATTTTATTGCTATTTTTTCTTGTAACATAATAATGTATTAACACCTCAGAAAATAAGACATGAAAGATAGGAAATGTTTAAGATACCAATCCCAGTTATGGCATAGTTGTGATAAGTTTTCATATATAGGTTCAGGGCATATTCAATGAATATAAATCATCCATTCACTATGAAAAGAAACACATAGGAATTTCATTTTACAGAGTTCAAGGCTGTATAAAATAGGTTAATGTCTTGAAAGAGATCACAGAATACAATAGTCCACAGCAAGACTGAGTTTTTTCAAAGGCTTTTTGAGTTTGAGATTAACCTTTTTTTTTTTAATATATTTTTTGTTGAAGTATATCATTCATATATGAATATCCATAAACAATAAGTGTATAGTAAAGATTGTGAACTTAGGAAATAAACATATATAACATCATACAGCGGGAAGCGGCTGTGGCTCAATCAGTAGGGCTTCTGTTTACCATATGGGAAGCCCCAGGTTCCGGGTTCGGTTCCCGGGGCCTCCTGGTGAAGGCAAGCCCGCCCGCACGGCGTGGTTAGCTGACCCAGCGAGCACAAGCAGCAAGGGGGGGATAAATGAATAAATAAATAAAATCTAAAAAAAAAAAACAAACAAAACATCATACAGGGATCTCATACATCACCCCTCCACCAACACCTTGCATTGTTGTGAAACATTTGTTAGAAACTATTGCAAGCCTTTTTATTTTTTTATTTTACGGGGAGGTCCCGGGGATCGAACCCAGGTCCCTCCATATGGCAGACGGACGCCCAACCATTTGAGCCACATCCGCCCCCCAAGCCATTTTTTATAAGACTTTAAGCATGCTCTCATAATTATAAAAACATAGGCAAGATGTCTGCTCATTAATCTAAGATGTCTGTCCAAAAAGGTGCTTGCTTGTTCTTGTTCCCATACAGTGCCAGTGCACCCACGCTGGATACTAATGGAAAGCATGTCATCAAACACATTCAGGTTTTGTTTTGTTTTTCCTTACTGATTTAAGGTTTTAATATATTTTTCCTGAATCTTTGAAGGGAATAAACTATGATTTTTCTGTTGAAAATTTTAAAAGACAAAAAAAGTTGTTCAAGGGATATTACCCTTTTTTCCTTTTTCCAGGATTACAATTAAATATTATCTTCCCAAAAAACTTAATCTTAATTTTGCCCAAATATTTGCATTTTTCAAGTTAAGACTTTGACCAAACTCGTATATTTTCAGCACAATCTGAACTGTCTTCTTTCACTTTCTACTGCAGAACCCTGATCCTTCCCTTAATTTCAGTTCCATTATTTATAAGTTCCTTATTAGCTGACAAAATTACATTAGATCTAAAAGTCATGGTACTTAAAGGCAAATTTACAAGCTGTTTATGAAAACAGATTTCTGCCTCAGAAAAACTTAGGAAATAATAGTTGAATTCTTTTTGCAGAGATTGTTCATTTTACTACATTCTTTAGAATCTAACTTTGACTTCTCTAAAACAAAGTGCCTTTTAATGTCTAACTGTTCAGAGTTGTCACAGACCAATTTTGTTTCTGACAGAAAGTGACTTATGAAGCCTCCCCTGTGAATATTTATTTCTGTTCTATCATTTCAAAACATTGTAATGATAGTAATAATAATAGCTAACATTTATTGAGTTTTTTCTGTTATATATAAAAGACAATATATAAACTATTTTTAAAAAATAAATTATTTAAAATTATGATTTCCATAATTCTGTGGAGATATCTTTTTTTTTTTTTTTTTTTTTTTTGTGGAGATATCTTAATGGTTGATTTCTTTTTGTGTGGTTTCAAAGAATTTAATGTAATTCCAAGACAAAGTGTGATTACGTTTCTACACATATACAATATGCATATGTGAGTTTACAAATTTTAATTAATAACTCATTTCACCTCAGAGACTGAAAAAATGATGAAAAAGAAACTAAGTAACAAGCTATAACATAGTTCACCACAATGGGGTCCCCCTTGGTTGATTTCTTTTTGAAAAGCAATTTTAACTATCGAGATAATTTTTGTGTGTGTACCAGAAGATTCCTTTTAGGTAGAACACAGTCAGTGATATTAATTTTATTTAAAGTTTGATGATGAATATTTATAATTTGTATGAAATACTATTCTGGTGAGTGTGACTAAATGGACACAACACCCTGCAATTTACATGCTTTTTTTAATTTTGAGGATGGACTCTTGGATCTTGAAACAGGCTTTACCAGTATTACAGCTCAGCAAAAATGCAGCTGAAACTCAGAGTTCCCTTCCTGCTCTCCCTTTGCTTGTTTTGTATACCCATTGTATTTTTGGAAGAAGCTAAGTTTATCCAGGGGACCAAAGCTTCCTTAAAGGTTGTGGGTGGTGAAATCTTCCTCTTAAAAGTTTGCAGAGTTCTAAACTTTTTAGTTTATCTTTAGTTACTTGGTTTATTTTGATCTCCACATTTATATGTGTCTTAGTGAGTTGTCATTTGAGATTGTTGAATAGGAAAAAAAAACTAGATTTGGTGGTAATTTTGGAGTAATAAAATTAATGGTGATTTATCAAATTTGAAAAGTTCCTAATACCCATTTCTATCTTCTATAGACTGGATAGATATCTTTGTATCATTTATTACCTCTTGGGAATAAAGGGATATAATTTTAATGCCATTGCAGTTCTCCTTTTGGTGTATAACTTGTTACGGTTTAACTAGATCTTATGTAGAAATGAAGTACTGTATCTATTTTGTTGCACTTGAATGTTTTAACATTTTTAACATATTGTTCATAGAATTTTGTCTGGTCTTAAGTGTGTCAGTAATTACACTAGTAGGTCTTTCAAAACTTAGTACCAAGTTTTTATTATGTTTTCCTTTTTTAAAAAAAATTACTAAAGTAATAAATATTCTTTATTAACAATTCAAAATAATGCAAAAAAGAAAGCTTTTCTCCCCTACATATACATGCATATACTATATGATTTGGGTTTTTCCCTTTTTCTTTCCAAAAATTTTATTTAACACTTGTTCTTGCTAAGTGCTGTATATGTATTAATTCATTTAACCTTCACAATCTTATTAATGTTTTTTTTTTTGTTTGTTTGTTTGTTTGTTTGTTTGTTTTTTTACCGGGAGGTCCCGGGGATCGAACCCGGGTCCCTCCATATGGGAGACGGACGCCCAACCAGTTGAGCCACATCCGACCCCTACAATCCTATTAATGTAACCCAGTGAAGTAGGTTCTATTATTATATCCTTAAGCAGATGAAGAAAATGAGGCATAGAGGAATAAAATAACTTGCAGTACGGCAGGGGAGGGTTACTGGTTTAGGGTATTGGATGTGGGGGATATGTGAGACAAGGTACACCTGGAGCAGGCTTCTAGGGAGTATGTGTGTGTGTTCATCCTGTCATAGTGTGTTGTATCAGTGGGTGGAGACCCACACAATGAGTGGGAAGCGGTTGGACTCCCATCCTGGGGAGTCCTGCTATGTTCTCAGATAGAGGGGCGGGAGTCTCTTGAGAGCATAGGCAGTGCCTAATAGGGGAGAACAGAGTAGTATGTCAAGCCCTCAATCTTGTTGCAAGTAACTATGAATCTTGTTTTTCAAGGAGTGAAGCCTGGTGGTTGCCGTGAGTCCTGAGGGGAGGAGGAGGGAGGAATAGAATAGATGGAACATGGGACATTTTTGTTCTACGTGATCTTGCAATGGTGGATACAGGTCATGTTAAATTTCATCAAAATTTATGAAAGTATATGGTCCAAAATGTAAACCATAATGTAAATCATTGACCATGGTTGGTAGCAATGCTTCAGTATTTATATATCAATTGTAACAAATGCACCATCTACTTGTAAAATGTTATTAATAGGGAAAAGGGGATAAGGGGGAGGATGTTGGATATATGGGAAACCCCTGTATTCTGTACATGACTTTTCTGTAACGTAAAGCTTCTTTGAAGATAAAATGAAAAAAATAAGATACTGGGGTAATAAATGGAAGAAAATGTCACTGTACATACAAGACAACAGATCTTACAGTGATGAAAGACATAATGCCAAGTTTTTTGTTTTTTTTTTATTTAATTTTTTTATTATTTTAAATAAAGTTTTTGTATTTTAAAAACTATCATTATTATTTCATTTTATTAATTTTATTCGGTTATTTTGTTGGCTTCATTTTTTAAGAAGTTTTAGATCACAGAAGGGTTACAACGGTGGCAGGGAAGGATCATTGGTGCGAGGTGTCGGTCATGGGGGATGCATGGGAGGAGGTTCACCTGGGGCATACCTATAAGGCATATGAATGAGCTCAAATGTTCATGGGGCATTGTCATGGTGGGAGGAGAGTCACATAATAACCGAAAAAATACCGAATTCCTGTCCTGGGTAGTTCTGCTACATTCTCTAATGGGACAGCAAGAATCCCCCAAGTGCAGGGGCAGTGACTAGTGAAGGAGGATGGGCTATTGATGGGCCCATGATATTGATGATTGTACTTATGAACCTTTTTTTTGAAATTGAAACGTAGCTTAGTATTATAGGTTGCCTAAGAGTTACCTCCGGAGAGTCTCCTGTTGCTCAAATGTGGCCTCCCTCTAAGTAAAACTCAGCATATAAATACATTACCTCGCCCCACCCCCACTCCCACCCCTGGTTTGGGACATGACTCCTGGGGATGAGCCTCCCTGGCACCAAGGGATTACTGCCAAGCACCAACTAACAATGCAATGGGAAAAAGACCTTGACCAAAAGGGGGAAAGGGTAAAGACAAATGAGTTTATATGGCTAAGAGACTTCAAAGTGAGTCAGGAGGTCATTCCAGAGGTTATGTGATGCACATCTCATCAGGATCTCATTGATTGTCACAGTAAATTTGCCTCAAATAGTGGGGCTCCTGAGGGCTCTGGAGACATCCAGACACCAGAAGCAGGGCTGACTGCTCAGGAGTTTGGCACCCTGCCAGTAGGCCCTACTTTGGAATTTACACTCCCCAGTGTGAGAGAGTTGGACTCAGTTGTGGTTTCCCTACACATGGCTCTTCTGCTCATTCTATTTGAACCTATAGTTAGTACTAGAGTTGATGGGTTTATGTTCAAGAGACTTAAATCTTTTATATATATATATATATATATATATATATATATATATTTTTTTTTTTTTTTTAAAGATTTTATTTATTTATTCATTTATCCCCCCCTTGCTGCTTGTGCTCGCTGGGTCAGCCAACCACGCCGTGCGGGCAGGCCCGCCCCCAACCAGGAGGCCCCGGGAACCGAACCCAGGGCCTCCCATATGGTAAACGGGAGCCCCACTGATTGAGCCACAGCCGCTTCCCAAGAGACTTAAATCTTTGGGCTTTCCATGTGCCAATTGGGCCCTGAATCTCAACAGAGTTGCCACTCCTACTCTCCAGTTCATTGGACTCACTCAGGACAACTAAAAAAGAGATAATGATGGACAACGACCATCCCAAGGAACAGGAGAGTCTACAACTGCAAGCAAGATAGTCCCATCCATCTGCCCTATGGGATCTAAGCCCCCTCTCAATTAGAGGTGGAGTGGGCATCACCATCCCAGAATCCTCAGGATTGGGGAATGAACAATGAACTAGAGTAGATTTACTGTTATTCTACTATAGACTTATTGTTATTCTAGTAATGGAAGAACTTGTATCATAGATGTAGAGGCAGTGGCCACCAAAGTTTCTAAGGGAAGGGAGAGGGAAAAATAAGTGCAATATGAGGGCATTTTCTGACATTGGAATTGTCCTGAATGATGTTGCAATGAGAGATACAGTCCATTATATATCTTGTCATATTTACAAAATTGTGCAGGAGAGAGTTTAAACTATAATGTAAACTGTAATCCACACTTAGTGGCAATGCTCCAATATGTGTTCATCAATTGTAACAAATGTACCACCCTAAGGAGGGATGTTGTTAATGTGGGAAAGTGTGGGAGGGGGAGGGAGTGGGACATGCAGGAATCACCTGTATTTTTTACATAACATTTTTATAATCTAAAGTTTCTTTAAAAGAAAGAAAGGAAAAGAATAAAATAATTTACAAAGGTAGAGAGTGAGAATGCTGAGATTTGAGTAGCTTGGTTCTACAATTTGTGCTTTTAACCACTATATTGCCTCTGGGATCTTACCACTCAAATCACTCAGCAGTTTGCTTTTTTTGCTTAATGATACATGATGGTCATCTTTCCATGTAATTTCTTAATAGCTGTGTAGTATTCCATTATATGGTATCATAATTTATGTTAACTCAATGACTCTCAAACTTAATCTTGTTTAATATTACAAGTGATGATTTCAAGTAATATTTTAAAAAGTCAAGATTTTAGGACTGAAATAGAGAGGATTCATTAGTCTTTACTATGGAAAACATATTCGCTGTCCAATGTTTTGATATTCTTTTAGTCGAGTTGTATACTAAAAGCTGAGTTTATACCAACAAGCCATTTGTTAAGCATAGGTTTCATTATTTTTTTTATTTTTTATTTTTTTAAGATTTATTTATTTACTTTATCCATTTTAATGGCCCCCTTCCCCATTTGCTGTTTTGTGTCCATTCGCTGGGCAATTCTCTGTGTCTGTTTTCTGCCATCTCTTCTCATCCTCCTCCTCCAGTCTTCACCAGGATTCGATCCTGGAGACCTCCGATGTAGGAGAATGGTGTTCTGCCACCTGTGCCACCTCAGTTCCTGATTTTCAGAGCTTTCGGAGCATCTCCTCTTGTGTCTCCCCTGCGTCTCTCCCCTATTACGTCATCATCTTGCTGCATGGCGTCCGGGGCCTGGCAGCTCACCAGCACACAGAGCCTGGCAGCCCATGCGCCTTCTATATATGTATTTTTCATTTTACCGGGAGGTCCCGGGGATCGAACCCAGGTCCCTCCATATGGCAGATGGACGCCCAACCATTTGAGCCCCATCTGCCCCCAGGTTTCATTATTTTTGTGGTTAGTGTGTTTTCTTTAGTTCTGTAAAATTAATAGTGTATTGACGGTAAAATAATTATGTGTATGGATTTTTAAAAATGATTTATTTATTTTACTTTTTATCCATTTTTAACGCACACCCCCGCCCTATTTCTGCTGTTTTTGTGTCCATTCGCTGGGCAATTCTCTGTGTCGGTTTCCTTCCCACTCTTCTCATCCTTCTCCTCCTGTCTTCACTGGGATTCGATCCTGGGAACCTCTGATGGTGGGAGAGAGGTGTTCTGCCTCCTACACCACCTTAGCTCCTGGTTTTTCGGCACATCTCGTCTTGGCTCTCCCTTGTGTCACTCTTCCCTTATGCCATCAGCTTGCTGCATGCGGTATACCCACTCACGGGACCAGACAGCGCACCCACGCTTGGGACCTGGCGGCCCCCGTGCCTTCTATATTTTTTCTTTATTTTACTGGGAGGTCCTGGGGATTGAACCCCCAGGTCCCTCCATACGGAGATGAATGCCCAACCATTTGAGCTAAGTTATAGGAGAATTTGTGATAATTGAATTTGTGTTCCAAGGAGCACTGTGAAAAGATTTGAAGAGGTGGGGTGGGAGGGTAGGGGAGATGAGCCTGGAAGAGGTGGTGTACAAAGCTGTATAGGGATTAGGTTCTTCAAGATGAAGGATAACCTGGGCATTCTGGGCTCCTGGTTGTGACTGAAATAAACAGAAATAAAGGGCATGCTAAATTAAAACCCAATAGTAGGGTTTTTTCTTTTTTCTTTTTTCCTCATTTTAAAAACAATTTATTGAAGTATATCATTCATACATGAACATACATAAAAACAATAAGTGTTTAGTAAACATTGTGAATTTACAAAACAAACATGTCTAGCATCATACAGGGCTCCCATACATCAGCCCACCACAAATACTTTGCATTGTTGTGAAACATTTGTTAACAAATTATAGAAGAGCATTGTTGGAAGCGGCTGTGGCTCCATCAGTAGGGCTTCCGTTTGCCATATGGGGGTCCCCGGGTTCGGTTCCCGGGGCCTCCTGGTGAGGGCAGGCCCGCCCTCACGGCGTGGTTGGCTGACCCGGTGAGCGCAAGCAGCAAGGGGGGGATAAATGAATGAATAAATAAATAAATCTTTAAAAAAAAAAAAAAAAAAAGCATTGTCAAAGTATTACTACTAACTATAGTCCGTACCTTACTCCCCTGTACTTTTTTTTTTTAAGGATTTATTTATTTACTTTTATCCATTTTTAACTCCCTTCCCCCCATTTTTGCTGTTTTTGTGTCCATTTGCTGGGCAACTCTCTGTGTCCGTTTCCTGCCCTCTCTTCTCATCCTTCTCCTGTCTTCACTGGGATTCGATCCTTGGAACCTCCGATGTGGGGGAGAGGCATCCTACCGCCAGCGCCACCTGAGTTCCTGTTTTTTTGGCGTATTTCATCTTGGCTCTCCCTTGTGTCACACTCCTGTTATGTCATCATCTTGGTGCGTGGCTAGCAGGGCCTGGGAGCCTCACCTGCTTGTGGATCCTGGCAGTGCACCTGCACATCAGTCCTGGCGGCCTGCGTGCTTTCTATATTTTTCTTTTTTTTATCTTTATTGGGAGGTCCCGGAGATTGAACCCAGGTCCCTCCATATGGGAGATGGACGACCAGCCTTTTGAGCCACATCCATCCCCCTGCTATATCTCTTAAGGTTGACCAAAGATACCTAGAGTTACAGTCATTTCTCTTACAGGATGGTTATTTAATAAATCAAGCTTGGTTATCACAACCATTCTAAAAACCAGACTTAGGGAGAAAAACTAGTAGGTCTGGGGACACATGCATGGTTTCTAATATAACACATGTTTAGCCTACCCTGATTATCACAAAATCAGGACAGCGAGAATATTCACATATAATAGTAGAGTTTGATGGAGTTGGCTGTAAAAGGGTTGATGGGTGGAGAGGAAGGGAATTTCTTGCCAAATATGTGCAGAGTTTTCTGAGGCTTCCATTTCACTCCTGCTATTATTGGACACATGAATAATTAATCAAGAGGTGAACATGCAGGCTCCCTCCTGACTTTTACAGATGTTTTAATATATTCTGGCACTATTGGGAAGTCATTAATGGCTTTTAAAGGGTGGAATGGTAGGAGGGATTGGAAAGGTTTATACCATACCAGCACGGTACCTTGGGAATGCCTAATCTGTCAGTTTAGTATGGATTAGAGAGAGGAGAAACTTTAGGCAGAGAAACAAGTTAAGAAATTTTCTCAGTTATCTCGGATCATGGGACTGAGTTAGGTTATTTGCAGGGGAACTAGAAAGAGAAAGATGTGAGAGTAGAATTTGCTGACAAATTTGCAGTTGAAGAAAAGAATGAGTCCTACTTTTGACTCTAGAACTGTATTTTTGGCGTGATAGAAAAAGGAAAGTTTGGAAGAATTGCTGATTTAAGGAGGGAAAGTTTTTTAAAGATTATTTATTCCCCCCCCCCATTGTTTGTGTTCGCTGTCTGCTCTCTGTTTCTGTTCATTGTGTTCTCTCTGTGTCTGCTTGTCTTTTTTTTTTTTTTTTTTTTCCCAAGAGGCACTGCAAACTGAACCCAGGATCTCTGACGTGGGAGGGAGGTGCCTATTCTCTTGAGCCACCTCCACTCCCTGTTTTGTTGTGTCTCTGATAACATTTTTCCTCCCTGTGTCTCTTGTTGCATCATCTTGTTGCATCAGCGTGCCCCACCTGCCCGTTGTGTCAGCTCGTGTTCTTCTTTAGGAGGCACTGGAAACTGAACCAGCAACCTCCCAGGTGGGAGGGAGGCACCCAGTCGCTTGAGCCACACTCACTCCCACCTGTTGTGTTTCTCGTGTTTCCTTGTTGTGTCTCCTTGTGTCATCTTAACTGCATTAGCTCATTCGGCCAGCCTGTTGTTTCAACTCACTCTCTTGCTCGTCTTCTTTATGATTCACTGGGAACTGAACCCAGGCCATGTGGTAGGCGGGCACCCACCTGCTTGAGCCACATCTCCTTCCCCTTGCTAATGTATTTTTTTTTTTTTAAGATTTTATTTATTTATTTATCCCCCGCCCCTTGCTGCTTGTGCTTGCTGTGTCCATTTGCTGTGCGTTTTTTTCTGTGTCTGCTTGTCTCCCTTTGTTGGGTCGTCCTGCTGTGTCAGCTCACCGTGCCGCGTGGGCCGGCCTGCCTTCACCAGGAGCCCCGGGAATCGAACCCGGGGCCTCCCATATGGTAAACGGGAGCCCTATTGATTGAGCCACATCCGCTTCCCTGCTAATGTATTTTTTTAAAAGGATTATTTATTTACCTCCCCCTTCGTTGTTTGCACTCGCTGTCTGCTCTCTGTGTCGGTATGCTACGTGCTTTCTATGTCTGTTCTTCTTCTCTTTTGGAGGCACCGGAAACCAAACCTGGGACCTCCCATGTGGGAGAGAGGCGCTCAATCACTTGAGCCACCTGAGCTTCCTCCTTTGTTATGTTTCTCATTGACTTTCCTCTTTGTGTCTCCGTGTTGAGTCATCTTGCATCAGCTCACCACACCTGCCCATTGCACCAGCTCACTGTCTTGCTCGTCTTCTTCAGGAGACACCGGGAACTGAACCTGGGACCTCCCGTGTGGTAGGTGGGAGCTCAATCGCTTGAGCCACATCCGCTTCCCTTTGCTAATGTATTTTGATGCACAAAAGTTCTGAATTTTTATAAAGTCCCATTTTATCTATTTTTTCTTGTTTCTTATGCTTTTGGTGTAAAATCTAAAATTCCATGGCCTCCTAAAAGGTCCTGAAGATATTTTCCTATGTTTTTTTGTAAGACTTTAATAGTATTAGGTCTTATATTTAGGTAATTGATCTATTTTGAATTAATTTTTGTATACAATGAAAAGAATGGGTACACACTCATTCTTTCACATGTGGATTTCCAGTTATTCCAGCACCATTTGTTGAAGAGACTATTATGCCTATTGAATGGACTTGGTACCTTTGTCAGAAATCATCTGGCTATAGCTCTCTGGACTCTCAGTTCTATTCCATTGTTTATCCTTAAACCAGTGTTTTAATTACTGTAGTTTTATAGTAAGTTTTGAAATCAGGAAGGGTATCTTCAACTTTGTTCTTTCTCAAGGTTGTCTTTGCTATTTGAGGCCTCTTGCATTTCCATATGAATTTGAGCATCAGCTTTTCCATTTTTGCAAAAAGGTGCTAGAATTTTGAGAGGGGATTATATTGAATTTGTAGATTGCTAAGGCAGTTTTGTCATCTTAATAATAATAATATTAAGTCTTCCTATCTGTGAATTCGGGGTGTCTTTCCATTTGTTTAGGTCTTTTTAAAAATTTTTCAGCAATGTTTTCTAGTTTTCAGTGTACAAGTTTTTCACCTCCTTGGTTAAATGGAATGACTTTCTTGATTTCTTTTTTAGATTGCTCATTACTGGTATATAGAAACCCAATTGACTTCTGCATGTTTTTCTTATATCTTACAATTTTGCTGAATTCATTTATTAATTCTAGTAGCTTTCTTGTGGATTCTTTGGGACTTTTCTCTATAGAGGATCATGTCATCTGTGAATAGGGATAATTTGACTTCTTCCTTTTCAATATGGATGCTCTGACAATTTGAAGTTTTGTGAATCCCAGAAAAGATCATGTTCTTTGACCTAACTATTTCTGTGGGTGTGGCCTTTGATTGCATTAGATTCAGTTAAGGTACCTTGGCAGAGATTGGCTGCCATTTTGCCTCACTATATGGTAGGCATCCATGAGACAGCATCTCTGAGGATATATTGATTTGGACATTTTCACAGCTTTGGAATTGTAAGATTTAACCCCAAATAAATTCCCTTTGTAAAAGCCAGCCCATTTCTGATATTTTGCAAACTAAATAGTTGCCTTTTATTTCTTTCTCTTTCCTGATTGCTCTGGTTAAAAACTTCTAGTACAAAGTTAAATAACAGAGGTGACAGTGGACATTCTTGTCTTGTTCCTGATCATAGGGGGAAAGCTTTCAGTCTTTCACCATTGAGTATGGTATCTACTGTGGGTTTTTCATAAATGCCCTTTATCTTGTTGAGAAAGATCCTTTCTATTTATTTTCTGAATGTTTTTTCCTGAAAGGATGTTGGATTTTGTCAGATGTGTTTTCTGCAAAAATTAACAGTGATCATGTGGTTTTCCTTCATTCTTTTAATGTGATTTATTACATTGTTAATTGTAATACATTACATTGGTCACATACACCACTTGGTCATAGTGTATAATCCTTTTATTATACTGTTAGATTCAGTTTGCCAGTATTTTTTTGAGGATTTTTGCATCTGTATTCATAAGGGATATTGAGCTGTAATTTTCTTTTGTGCTTTTTCTGCCTTTTGGTGTGAGGGAGTACTGGCTTCAGAGAATTAGTTAGGAAGTAATCCCTCCTCTTCTGTTTTTTGTTTTTTGTTTTTTTTGAAGAATTTGAGAAGGACTGGTGTTAAATCTTTAAATGTGTGGTAAAATTCAAAAGTGACACCATCTGGTTTTGAACTTTTTGTTGGGAGATTTTTAATTACTGATTCAATCTTTGCTTGTTATAGGTTGAAATTTTCTATTTCTTCTAGTATCAGATGAGGTAATTTGTATGTTTCTAGAAATTTGTCCATTTATCCAGGTTTTCTAGTTTGTTGACATATGATTGTTAATAGTACCATCTTATTATCCTTTTATATCAGTAAAGTAGTGTCGGCACTTTCATTCTTGATTTTATTTATTTTTTTGTCCTGTCTTTTTCAATGCCTGGCTAAAGGTTTGTCAGTTTTACTGATCTTTTAAAAAAACACAATTTGTGGTTTTGCTGATTTTCTCTTTTGTTTTTCTATTCTATATTTCATTTATTTCTGTTCTTATCTTTAGTATTTCCTTCCTTTAATTAAAGTATATTTTAATTCTGTTAAATTTAGTTTGCTCTTGTTCTAGTTTCCTTAGGTGTGACGTAGTTAGGTTATTGATTTGTAATCTTTTTTTTTTTTTTTTAAGGTACTGTGGCTGGGGGTTGAACCCTGCACCTTGTGTACGGGAAGCCGGTGCTCAACCACTGAGCCACATCGACTCCCTTGAGTTTTTTTTTTTTCGTTTGTTTGCTTGTTTTTTTTTGTTTTTGGGAGGCACCAGGGACTGAACGTAGGACCCCCTAGCTTTTTTCTTTAACTTTATTTTTTAAAGAAGTTTTAGATTACAGAAAATTTACCTCAAAAATAAAGGACAGACTTCCAGGAAGATGGCAGATTAGAGAGCCACAGGACTTAAGAAAAACAGCTAGAGAACAGACATAAACAGCCTGGAACAAAAATGTTCTAGAGTTTAGGATACCAGGGGAAGGCTTAACACCACCCAGAAGAGAGAGGCGCAGAGGAAAAGAATCTTGGGAAAACTATGAGCTAAAGCTGCAGCTGCAGCTGCAGCTGCTGGCGCTGTTCTCCACTCTTGGAGCAGATGGCTTTGAATTCTTCCAGTGGCTATGGACAGAGGGGCCACAGGGGTCTACCTATGCAGGAAAGGGGAGAGAGAGAGATACAGCCTAAGGGTGATTCAGCTCTTGGCCAACACATTTGGTCCACTGTGTCCCATGAACCCTTCCAGGCTGGGACAGACAAAAATAAGATATGACGTATGAAAGGCAAAGAATAAAATGTTGAAAGTAAATAATGCATTTACAGTAATATCATTGAATGTGAATGGATTAAACTCCTCAATCAAAAGATAGAGGCTCACAGAATGGATAAAAAAACATGAGCCATCCATATGCTGCCTAAAACATGAGCCATACATATGCTGCCTACAAGAGATTCACCTTAGATCCAGGGATACAGACTGGCTGAAGGTGAAATGTTGGAAAAAAGATACTCGACACAAACAGTAACAAGAAAAGAACAGGGGGGAAGTGGATGTGGCTCAATCGGTAGGGCTCCTGTTTACCATATGGGAGGCCCCAGGTTCTTTCCCGGGGCCTTCTGGTGAAGGCAAGCCGGCCCACGTGGTGTGGTGAGCTGACGCAGCAGGACGACCCAGCAAGGGGAGACAAGCAGACACAGAAAAACGCACAGCAAATGGACACAGCAAGCACAAGCAGCAAGGTGGGGGATAAATGAATAAATAAATAAAATCTTAAAAAAAAAGAAAAGAGCAGGGGTAGTAATACTAATATCAGACAAAACAGGCTTTAAAAGCAAAATGTTATAAGAGATAGAGAAGGCCATTATATATTAATAAAAGGAAAAATCCATGTGGAAGAAATAAGAGTCATAAATATATCTGTACACTTAACCTGGGGTAATATATCTGTGTACTTAACCAGGGTACCCCAGAACACATGAGGCAAACTGACAAAACTGAAGGGAGAAATAGACATCTCTACAATAATAGTTGGAGACTTCAGCACCATTTATGTCATTAGATAGAACAACTAGAACAGGGATTCTTAACCTTTTTTGTTCCACGGACCCCTTTGCCAGTCAGGTGAAAACCACGGACCCCTTCTCAGAATGTAGCAGCAGATAGTTTTATGACACTCAATCAGTGTTGGTTCTAACAACTATCATAATTTCAAAGTGTGAATGAGCGTAAGGATTTTTCAAGGTATGCAACAACTATAATGTAATAAGAAATGAATACTACTGTAATTTATTGCATACATTCATAAGTGAGGAATCAGAGGTCAGAGAAAATAAAGATAATTAGTTGATTTTTTTCAATTCAAACTCGTGAATTTTTGGTGAAGAACCCCTTAAATTAAGACAGGAGATCAACGAGGAAACAGAGAACTTGAACAATATGATAAAAAAGCTAGACCTAACAGACATATACAGAATGTTGCATCCCAAATGAGTGGGTTATACATTCTTTTTTTTTTTTTTTAACCGGGAGGTCCTGGGGATCGAACCCAGGTTCCTCCATATGGGAGACGGATGCCCAACCAGTTGAGCTACATCCAACCCCCAGGTTATACATTCTTAAGTGCTCATGCGTCTTTCTCCAGGATAGACCACATGATGGGTCCAAAAAGCAGGTCTCAATAAATATAAAAAGATTGAAATTATACAAAGCACTTTCTCAGATCATAATGGAATAAAGCTGGAAACCAATAATAGATGGGAAACGGGAAAATTCACAAATGTCTGGAGGCTAAACAACACACTCCTAAAAATCAGTGGGTCAAAAAAGAAATTATAAGAGAAATTAGTAAATATATTGAGAAAAATGAAAACAAGAACACAACTTATCAAACTTATGGGATACAGTGAAGGCAGTGATGAGAGGGAAATTTATAGCCCTAAATACCTATATTAAAAAAGAAGAAAGAGCTAAAATCAAACACCTAACTGAACACCTGGAGGAACTAGAAAAAGAACAGCAAACCAGTCCCAAAGCAAGCAGAAGGAAAGAAGGTATAAAGGTTAGAGTAGAAATAAATGAAATTGAGAACAAAAAACAATATAGAAAACCAACAAAACCAAAAGCTGGTTCTTTGAGAAGATCAATAAAATTGACACACCCTTAGCTAGACTAACAGAAAAAAAAAGAAAAGAAGATGCAAATAAAATCAGAAATGAAAAGGTGGAAGTTACAACTAACCCCATAGAAATAAAAATGATCATAAGTGGATATTATGAAAAACTGTATGCCAACAAACTACACAACCTAGATGAAATGGACAAATTTCTAGGAATGCACAACCTACATTGACATTGACTCTACAAAAAATATAAGAACTCAACAAACCAATCACATTTAAAGAGATTGACTCTGTCATCAAAAATCTCCCAAAAAAGAATAGTGCAGGACTAGATGGCCGCAGGTGAATTCTACCAAGCATTTCAAGAAGAATTAACACCAATCCTGTTTAAACTCTTCCAAAAAGTTGAAGAGGGAAAATTACCCAACATATTTAGCCAACATCACCTCTAATACCAAAGCCAGCTAATAATGATACCAAAAAAAAAAAAAAAAATACAGACCAATCTCTCTAATGAACATAGATGCAAAAATTTTCAACAAAATACTTGCAAATAGGGCCCAACAGCATATCAAAAGAATTACACACCATGACCAAGTGGGATTTATCCCTGATAAGCAAGGTTCAACACAAGAAAATCAATCAATGTAATACACCACATTAACAAACTGAAGGGAAAAAACTACAAGATGATCTCGATCATTGCAGAAAAGGTATTCAACAAAATCCAGCATCCTTTCTTGATAAAAACACTTCAAAGAATTGGAATAGAAGGAAAATTCCTTAATATAATAAAGGGCATATATGAAAAACCCACTGCCAACATTTTACTCAATGGGGAAAGGTTGAAAGCTTTCTCTCTTAAGATCAGAAACCAGACAGGGATGCCCACTGTCACTGTTATTATTCAGTATTGTGCTAGGAGTTCTAGATAGGGCAATTAGACAAGGAAAAAAAGGTAATAAGAGGCATCCACATAGGAAAAGACTAAATACAGATGACATCCTGTATTTAGAAAATATTGAAATGTCCATGACAAAGCTACTTGAGCTAATAAATTAATTCAGCAGAGTGACAGGATAGAAGATCAACACGCAAAAATCAGTAATGTTTCTGTACACTAGTATTGAACAATCGCCCAGTGTCCCCTTGATGTCCTTTACCTCTTTAGCCATATTGTCTTTCAACTTGATTTGATTTAGGAGATTTGTATGAACCTCATTGATTAGTTGTCTCAAATCCTGTGTCTCATCTGGGGCCTTTGATTTACTCCTTTGCTTGGGTCATTTCTTCCATTTTCTTCATGTGGCTTGTAAGTTTTTGCTGATGTCTAGGCATCTGATTATGATGTTTCGTTTACTCTGACGCTCAATTTCTCCCTCTTAGGGATTTAGTGGTGGACTGTGTATTACTGCCATTCTTTTATTCTTGGTTCAGCCTGTTCTAGGTTTTTAGGATTGTTCCTCTTTAGTTGTTCAAATCTGGGCCATCAACCCAGTAACGGGTTGCAGACCTGCTTACAAGGCCCCAGAGATTGATGCCTTATTAGTGGGCTCTACTTTGGAATCTGTTCTCCTGAGAGTGACAGAGTTGGACTCAAATAAGTTCTTCCTGCACATGTTCCATCAGTCCCTTCTATTCAAACCTATATGTGATGCTGGAGTTTTTAGTTGTACCTTCAGAGACTGGATCCTCTGGCCTACCTATGTGCCGGCTGTGCCTGGAATCTCGGTGGAGCCGCAACTCCTACACTATAGCTCAATGGACTCATCCAAGTCACCTGGAGAGGAGATGATGATGGGCAACAGCCATCCCAGGGAATGGAGAGGGCCTGCAGCTGTAGGCAGGATAATCCCATCCACAGTATCCATGGGATATAAGCCCTCTCTCACTTGGAGGTGGAGTGGACATCACCATCCCAGTCCCCTCAGGATTGGGGGAAGAGCTATGGACTAGAGTGGACTTATTGGTATTCTGTTGTAGACATATTATGATTCAAGCAATGGAAGAAATTATAACAGTGAGGTGGAGCCGGTGGCTACTGGATGCTTTCGGGGCAGGGAGGGAAAGGGCAGTTGAAATACAGGGGCTTTTTCAGGACTTGGGGGTTGTCCTGAGTGGCGTTGCAGTGACGGATGTAGGCCATTTTACATAAGCATATACCGTGCAGAACTGTGTGGGAGAGAGTGTGGTCTACGATGTGAACTGTGGTCTATGCTTGGTGGCAAGGCCCCAGGATGTGTATATCCATTGCAGGTGATGTGCCACACTGATGAAGGATGTTTGGGTGGGATGTTATGGGAGGTGTGGGAGGTGGGAAACATGGAAATCCCTGTAATTTCTGTGTAATATTTAGGTAATCTAAGCACCTTTTAAAATATATATATATTAAAAAAAAAAAAACAACTATGAACAACTGTAAAAAAAAAGTCTTTGAAGACATTTGGGACTATTGAATGGTTTAAAAGGTGAGATCTTGTTTAGATTAGGTGGGACATTTACTTTCATGTGTTAATTTTTTAAGTGAAGCTATATTTGAAATATTTAATTTCTGAATTGCATAATTGGTTTATATTTTGCTATGTCATTAAACATTATGTACTCCCTCTCTATCTTGAACTGAATTTTGTTTATAATTAGACTGTGAGCTCCATGAGATTAGGGAGTTTGGCAAGGCTCCAGCAAGCACAACTCAATAATATATTTGTTAAATTAAAGGAGCAAGAAAGGCACAAATTGAGAATTTCTGAACTATTTTTTCCTAACTTTTTATTGTGGGGAGAAAAAAAAATTTTTTTTAAAAGGATTTATTTATTTACTCCCCCCTACCCCGCCCCTGTTGTTTTACGCTTGCTGTCTGCTCTCTGTGTGTTCTTCTGTGTCTGCTTGTCTTCTCTTTAGGTGGCACCAAGAACTGATCCTGGGACCCTCCGGAGTGGAGAGAGGCTGCTCAATCTCTTGCATCACCTCAACTCCCTGGTCTGCTGCGTCTCTCATTGTCTCTCCTCTGTGTCTCTTTTTGTTGCGTCATCTTGCTGCACCAGCTCTCTGCATAGGCCGGCACTCCACACAGGCCAGCACTGCGCAGTCCAGCTCACTGCGCAGGCCAGCTTGTTTTTTCACCAGGAAGCCCTAGGAATTGAACCCTGGACCTCCCATATGATAGGCGGGAGCCCAGTTAGTTGAGCCACATCCGCTTCCTGTGAAAATTTTCTAACATGCAGAATATATAATACAATGATCATTACTACCCACTACCAAGATTCAGCAGTTCACTTTTTTTAAGATTTTTAAATTTATTTATTTATTTAATTTATTCATTTATCCCTCCCTTGCTGCTTGTGCTCGCTGGGTCAGCCAACCACGCCGTGCGGGCGGGCTTGCCCTCACCAGGAGGCCCTGGGAACCGAACCCGGGGCCTCCCATATGGTAAACGGGAGCCCCACTGATTGAGCCACAGCCGCTTCCCTGCAGTTTACTTTTTGTTGCATTTTCTTTAATGCTCCTTTTATTTTTATTTTATGCTGAAGCATTTACACTAAGTGGTAGAAATCCTGATTTTTCACCACTGGTAAAAATAAGATATTCTCCCATGTACCACAGTACTGGCGTCACACCTAATAAAATTAAAAATACTTTTCTAATATCATCTGATATCTGGTCCATATTCGTATTCAAATTCCTCCAGTTGTCCCTAAAGTAGCTCTTCTTCCCCCCAACCCCCCCCTCCAATTAGGAGCTAGTGAAAACTTATACATTGCCTTTGATTGTTATGTTGCTTTTAGTTAATTCTTTAATATAGAATAATCCTCCCACCTTTTTCTCCCATGTAGTTTTAAGTATAAGACTGGTTATCTTATAGACAAATTCATATTTAGAAATTGTCTAATTATTTAAAAGATTCATCATTGATTTTGTGCAAAGAATATGCCTTTTATCATTTTTTAATTGATTTTCTAGATTTGTCTTTGTAGCAATGAGGGTTGTCATGAAAATTCTTACACATTATAGGCAATGCAATTAAATGTGTATTTATCTATGGAAAACTCTAAGGCAGGAACTGACTTTGAGATGTAACAGATTTTCTCAATATATTATAACAAAATAAGTGAATTAAAATTAAATTCATCTGGAAGGTTTTATGTTTTCAAGAATTTTATAAAACCCTGTGAGAATAAAAAAATTGTCTTAGAAATCACTGTGCTAAAACAATAGAAAAGCTTATTGAATATTAATTTTGGTGAGGTAAACCTACTTGTATGTGAATTGAAATAGGAGGAATAGGCACTTTTAAATGCTTACTCTGCACATTCAAGTATATGCAGGGTATCTTAAATTTTACGAGGAATTCAGAAATGAATCATCAGATACAATCTAACAGTGTTATTCAATGGAACTTTCTATGGTGATGGAAGTGTTTTACATCTGCACTGTCCAGTACAGTAGCCACTAGTTACATGTGGCTATGATTCACTGGAAATGGTAGCTTGTGTGACTCAGAAACTGAATTAATTTTATTTAAAATTTTATTGAGATATAATTCACAAACCATAAATTTGTAATTAAGTTTAACTTAAATTTAAATAGCCTCATGTGACTAGTGACTAAAATATTGGACAGCACAACCCTAGGGTCTTTAAATCTCTAGGGAGGAGGGTGATAGGATGTGAACATATGAAATGCAAGTGAGTAAAATACTTAAATAATAGTTTGGGGCAATAGAGAGAGATTGGTTATACTGTTGGGCACATATAGCTGTTAAATTAATGGTGCAAAATGTAAGAGCATACAAGATCACTAGCAGATGAGGAAAGGTTTATTTTGGGACAACAGGTAAGAGATTTTTGTGGAGTCCAAAATTCACATAAGGGAACAGTAAAAAATAGTTTGAAACTAAATTTTAAAAGGCTGTAAATTCCACAAGCCTAAACAATAATTGTGGTGGTAATTTAGATATATTAATGTGGTGTTAAGAAGAAGTGGAAACAGAGAGATGGAGAGGTGAAGAATTTTCGTGTTTATTGTTTGTCAGTTTTTGTTTACTATTATTATTGAAATAATGAAAATACTCTACTAATGATTGAAATGATGAATGCACAACTATGAGATTATACCAAATACTATTATTGTACACATTGAATGAACTGTATGCTTTATTAATATGTACCAATAAAATAGATTTGTTTTAAAAAAAATAAAAATAAAAATAAATGAAAAAAAAAAGAAATAATTGTGATACAAGTTGGCTTCAGGATGCAGCAGAAATAACAGATGAGAGAGAGACTATGAGGGAAGAGTATTCACTGTGGGATACAGCAAGATGATTCCTTTCTGTAGGAAGAGTAGTAGAGTTATTAACAGAAGTAAAAAAGTGGAAAGAAAAACAGTAAATGAATTTTGGAAATATTGTGGGGTGGGGGGAAAGGAGATTTTTAAAACTTAATTGAGCTTAAAGTGATGGAAGTCTATCCAAGGCATTATGTCCGAATGACAACTGAAAATAAAAGAGTGACTCTTGCTAGATCAATCAGGATTAAAAGAATAGATTTATGGGTTTTTCATGCAGATATCAGGGTGATATAGTGTAATAGTTAAGAACAAGGACTCTGGAGCTAGACTGACTGATTAAATACTGGCTCTGTCACCTCTCATCTATTTGGCCTTGAGCCTAGTACTTAATATCCCTGTGCCTCAATTTCCTTAGCTGTAAAGTTCCTATCATACAGAAGTTATGAAGATTAAATGAGTAAAGTTCTTAGAACCACGCTGGACACTATTTTCAGTTTATAAAGTGTTTTCTCACGTGATACTCAGTTGTGATGAATAACACTGTACCCACCCTGTCACCACCCTTCTTCTACCTCATTTTGCCTATATATAGTTGTCAACAAATTTTGTATTTTCTACCCCTAACATCTTGAATTTGTCCTGTTCTCTTCATCTCCACTGCAACATTTCTTGCCTGTCTACAATTTTTAAATCTCCCTTCATCTAGCCAACCCAACATCCTTCTTCTAGTTACTCCCAGATTTTGTTCTCAAATATGAATTTAATCATGTTAATTTCCTGTTTAAAACTCTTTTCCCATCACCTATTGTGCAAAGTTCAAGTTTATTAACTCTGACTTCTTTGTACCTTCTCTCTACATCCTTATCTCATTATACACTTCTTCTCCTTCTCCCACCCTCACTCTGAGCAACCATGCACAGATACACATCCCTACAAACTGTAGCAAGATGTTTAATTCTTTAAATATACTTCCTCTTAACACACCTCTGTGCCTTTGCTTGGGTGGCTTCCTCTATCTGGAATTCTATCCTCAGACATCATCCTCTTTATGCCTGGCAAGTACTTCCCTCCTCCTGCCCCGATACTTGTATTTTATTTTTATTTTTTTTAAAGATTTATTTATTTACTTTTATCCATTTTTAACCCACCCCTCCCATTTTTGCTGTTTTTGTGTCCATTCATTGGCCAATTCTCTGTGTCTATTTCCTGCCCTCTCTCCTCATCCTTCTCCTCCTGTCTTTACCGGGATTTGATCCTGGGAACCCCAAAGTGGGAGAGAAGCGTTCTGCCACCTGCACTATCTTAGTTTCTGGTTTTTCGGCACATCTCATCTTGACTTTCCTTTTTGTCACTCTCCTGTTACATTATTATCTTGCTACGTGGCTTGGTGGGGCCTGGTGGCGCATACACCTTCTATGTTTTTTTTCTTTTTGTTTTACTGGGAGGTCCTGGGGATCAAACCCAGGTCCCTCCATATGGGAGATGCCCAACCATTTGAGCCATATCCGCCTCCCCCTGCAAATACTTGTCTTTTAAGACCAGGTATCCACCTCCTCAATCGTTCTTTCTATTTTGCTCCTACTATACATTGTAAAGACTTCTAGCATAGTACGCATAACATTTTTGGGCAGCTATTTGCTTACGTGTTTGCCTCATTCTACTAGATCAGAACCTACTAGATCCCAAAGTAGACTCTGTCCTTTTTTGTGTCCCTAGTATCGAACACATTGTTTTTAAGAGAGAAAAACTAAATGCAGATATTGTGTCCTCATTTCATAGATGAAAGAAATTGAAGTTCAGAGGATATACATTATATGCCCAGAGTAACAGAATTAATTGTGAAGCATGAAGGTTTTTAAAGACCATTTCAGTACTGTTTAATTAACTGTGATACCTCTCAGTTAAAGCCATTAGAGCAATGACTGCATTCTCAGCCTATGGACTGGAGCCCCTATAGAATGTTAGAATTTCCATGTGGAAGCCTACAAACTCATATATGCATTTTTCCAAGATTGAATTAATTATATATATGTATGTCGCCAATTTCTTTCCTTATTTATATAGATACTTTTGCTCTGAATTCAGTAATGAATCATCTTGGTGAAATAGACATACTGATATCTTTTGACAGGAGAGTGATATGGGGGCCTTAATGCAGGAGACTTGGAATAACAATTTAGCATAGTTTACTAGGATATTTATAAGTTACAAGAAGGTGCTTTGAAAACAAATTCAATTTAGATGGTAATATATGAAATTTTCTTAGTCAACAGTGGCTCATTAAAATATGAAAAGAAGGTTTAAAAACTGCTGAAATCAAACCTAATTAAAGTTTGTTAAATCAGTTTCTCTTTCTTTTTTTTTTTTTTTTTTTTTAAGGAACTGGGGCTGGGGATTGAACCTGGGACTTTGTATATGGTATTCCAGTGCTCAACCACTTGAGCTACACTGGCTCCCCAGTTTCTTTTAATAAAAATGTCTTTAAGTTTATTTTCAGCTGCTATCATTGTGTTTAATTCTTTTTTTAAATCAATTTTATTGATACATACTGATAAAGCACACAATCCATCCAAAGTGTACAATCATTGGTATTTGGTGTAATCATATAGCTGTGTATTCATCACATTAATCATTATTAGAGCATTTTCTTTTAAAGATTTTATTTATTTATTCATTTATGCCCCCCTTGCTGCTTGTGCTCACTGGGTCAGCTAACCACGCCGTGCGGGCGGGCTTGCCTTCACCAGGAGGCCCCGGGAACCGAACCCGGGGCCTCCCATATGGTAAACGGGAGCCCTACTGATTGAGCCACAGCCGCTTCCCAGAGCATTTTCATTATTCCAATAATAAAAATAGACAAGCAAAAAAAGCTCTATCCATTAATAATCATAGTGTTTAATTTTTTTTTTTTTTTTTTTTTGTAAGGTACTGGGGCCAGGGATTGAATCCCAGGACCTCATATGTGGGAAGCCGGTGCTCAACCACTGAGCCACAACTCTCTCCTGAGTTGGTATTTTCATTTGTTTGCTTGTTGTTTGTTTTTGTTTTGAGAGGCACCTGGGACTGAATCCGGGACCTCCCATGTGGGAACCAGGCACTCAACCACTTGAGCCACATCCTCTCTCCATGATTAATTAAAAAAAAAAAAAAAAAGATTTATTTATTTCTCCCCACCCCCCTCGTTTTTGCATTCACTGTCTGCTCTCTGTGTGTTCTTCTCTGTCTGCTTGTCTTCTTTTTAGTGAGCACCAGGAACCTATCCTGGAACCTCCCGGAGTGGGAGAAAGGCACTCAATCTCTTGTACCACCTCAGTTCCCTGGTCTGCTGCATCTCTTACTGTCTCTCCTCTGTGTCTCTTTTTGTTGCGTCATCTTGCTGCGCTAGGTCTCTGTGCGGGCCAGCACTCCTGCACGGGCCAGCTCTCTGCTCATGCCAGCTCACTGCCTGGGCCAGCTTGCCTTTCTCCAGGAGGCCCCAGGAAACTGGACCTCCTGTATGGTAGACGGGAGCCCAATCACTTGAGCCACATCCATTTTCCCATGTTTAATTCTTAATGAGAAATATTTTTCTAATTTAATGACTGTCCATTGTCTAGACACACAACATTGTGTTCTGCTAGCTTCCACTCGTGCTTATATTGTTGATATAAAGAATTTGTAGTCAGGCAGTTGTTCTAGGTTCAAGGATATAGCTTAAATAGTAAGGCTTTAAAATATGTGTGCTATTTGTAACCGTTTGTTTAGCTACTAGACAAACAAGAATTGTATGAATTCATTCATTCCTTTGACAAATATTTATTCATCTGCTGTGAACCTGGCCCTCCCTTAGGCCCTGAAAACAGCTGTGAGTGAGCAAAACAGATAAGGCTTGGCCCTGATAGAGCTTACCTTTTGGTGGGGGAGACATCCAGTAAGCATGATGAACTTGCAAATAGATATGTATGATATAATGCTAGGTAGGATAGGTGCTTTTTAAAAAGGCAGGAAGAGAGAATAGGATGTGATATTTTCTCTTTTAGAAAGAGTTGTCTCCGAAGGACTTCTAAATAGACATTTGAGCAGAGATCTGAATGGAGTAAGGGAACTAGCCTTACAGATATCTGGAATAATAGCCTTCCAGACAGGGATCAGCAAATGCAGAGGCTTTGAGGGAGGAGTATGGTTGGCCTGTTGAAGGAACAGCAAGGAGGCGAGTGTGTCTGGAGCTGTATGATGTATGAGCAAGGGTTAGTTAGTAGGAGATGAAATAGGAAAAGTAGTCAAGGGTAGATCATGTAGGACCCTCAACTTCGTTCTAATTGTAGAATAAGCCTTTGAACTGTTTCTAGTAGGGGAATAAACTGACCTGACCTAAATTCAGAGTATCACTCTTAACTGCTATGTAGAGAACATACTCTAGAATATGGGTTCTTAACCATTTTTGTTCCATGGACCCCTTTGCCAGTCAGGTGTAAACCACGGACCCCCTCTCAGAATGTAGCGGCAGATAGTTTTATGACACTCAATTAGTACTGGGTCTAACAACTACTGTAATTTCGAAGTATGGATGAGTGTAAGCGATTTTTCAAGATATGCAACAACTGTAATGTGTTATGAAATGAATACTACTGTAATTTATTACATACATTCCTAAGTGAATGAAATGCTAGATTTCAGTTAGGGGTCAGAGAAAATAAAGATAAGTTGATTTTTTCAATTCAAGCCCACAGACCTCCTGAAATCTTTTCACAGACCCTGGTTAAGAACCCCTGCTCTGGAGGTACAAGAAGGAAAGCAGGGAGATGAGTTAGGAGGTAATTATAGCCCTCCAGGTGAGAGATGATGGCAGGTGATGAAGGAGATTGTGAGAAGTAGTCAGGTTTGAGATACCTTTTGAAGATAGTGTCAACAGGCTTTGTTGATCGATTGCAGTGTGAAAGAGAGCAGTCAAGGATAATTGCAAGGTTAATAAATAGCCCCACTTACTTGAAAGATATATACAAGGTGTGTACAGTGGCAATCTTGGAGCATTAGCCTTATTACAAGCTTTTGTTTATTTATATCTGTATTTTCCACTTTTTCTTTTTATTTTCTTTTATTTTTTTTAAAGATTTTATTTATTTATTCATTTATCCCCCCCTTGCTGCCTGTGCTCGCCGGATCAGCCAACCACGCCGCGCGGGCAGGCCTGCCCTCACCAGGAGGCCCCAGGAACCGAACCCGGGGCCTCCCATATGGTAAACGGGAGCCCTACTGATTAAGCCACAGCCGCTTCCCTCCACTTTTTAAATACTAAACCTGTAATGCTTCTGTAATTAAAAAAATATATAGATTATTTAAAAACTATAGTTAACAGTGGTACTAAATGTAGCCCAATTCTTAATATGTTCTTACCCTTCTTTTTAGTTTGGAAAACAGTTTAAGTGATGTAAAATTTTTTATTTTGTCTTTTTACCCTTAGTGATCAGCCTTTGTACCTTTTCCACATTTGAAGATGGTGAAGTTAGATATTCACACTCTGGCTCATCACCTCAAACAGGAACGCTTATATGTAAACTCTGAGAAACAACTCATTCAGAGGCTCAATGCAGAAGTTCTTAAGACAGCTGAAAAGTTGTATCGTACAGCATGGATTGCTAAGCAACAGAGAATTAACTTGGATCGGCTTATCATAACCAGGTGAAGAAAAGATTTTAGAGGTCTTGAATTTTGTGAACTAATCTATAATTCTGTGCTGTCTGCTAAATGTAAATAAATGAATTTATTTCCAAAAAGAGCATGGTTTAAGATAGTTTAAATCAATATTAAGATGAGTCTTTGCTTACAATACAGATAGTGTATTTATTAACTTAACCACTTAATAGAGACTTATAACTTATTCAGCATTAACATTTTATACCATGCCAACTAATTTTATATCTTTGTATAAAGAATAGCTTATTTTATTATAAAGAGTAATTATTTTGTGTTCTACTTTTATCTTAATATTAGTTAGTATGTACATTTCTGTGTTTTGATATTATATATTTTTCAGTTTTAGAAGCCACATATTTCACTGTTTCTATTTCATTGTTTCTTTGCTCCAAGAAGCAGTTTTTAACTGTGAGAATAATGGTGCTGAGATACAATGTTATAGAAAGAAGCCAGATACAGAAGAGTACATATTGTATGTTTCCATTTATTTGAAGTTCAGAAATATGCAGGACTAATCTTTGATGAGTATTCTGATTAGAATCAGAATAATGGTTTCTTCTTGGGCGGGTGGTGTTGACTGGGAAGGAGCATGAGGTAGTGTTCTGCTTAAAACATTTCATGTCTTAATCTGACCCGTGGTTACATATGTATATACATATATAAAGAGCTGAACACTTGAGATTTTTGCACTTTGGGGTATTTTACCTCAATAAAAAAGTTAAAAAGAAGAAAAGAATAGTGCTACTGTGAATATTGCTAAATAGTTTTTTCTTCTCTTGGGCTTATTTTATTAGAATTTGTTTCCAAAAGTAGAAAGCATGGGTTGAAGGATATTGTTTTACGGCTCATTACATACTGGCAGGTTGCTGTTGAGAAAGGTTGAAATAATATTCCTGATGAAATGGACTTATTTGAGATTCTTTTTTAGTACTCAGATATTTATTTATAAAATTTCTTGTGTCCATAAATAAACCCTTTATATTGGAGCAGGTGTAGCTCAGTGGTTGAGTCCCTGATTTGCATGTATGAGGTTGTGGGTTCAATCCCCAGAACCTCCTTTAAAAAAAAAGAGCCCTTGGGGGACGGATGTGGCTCAAATGGTTGGGCGTCCGTCTCCCATATGGAGGGACCCGGGTTCGATACCCGGGACCTCCCGGTTAAAAAAAAAAAAGAGCCCTTAATAAATATGTTTGTATTAGAGAAGTTGAGAACTTAAAAAACAATCATGCATAATGTACAGAATTCCCATACAACACCCCTCCACCAACACCTTACATTGCTGTGGAACATTTGTTACCGCTTATGGGATAACAACATTAGACTTTTACCACTTGGTTTATAGCACACATATAGTATATTTTTTCCATACCCCCCATTATTAACACAGTACCTTCTTTGACACTGTTGCAAGATTATTACAATATTGTTGTTAACTATAGTCCATAAATTACATTAATTGTATTTTTCCCATGCATCTCCATGTTCTTACCACTTTGTAATAGTGATGTACATTTGTTCTAGTTCATAGAAGAACATTCTTGTATTTGTAATATTAACCACAATCTTCATCCACCTGTGGGTTTACTATGTTGTTCAGTCCCTAGATTATTCTCTAGCTTTCTCTCAGTTGGCATTTACATCCCTAGACTATCCCTTTCAGCCACAATCCCATTTATAAACCAGTTGTGTTAGTTATATTCACTATATTACCATCAACTTTATCAATTTCTGTACTTTTACAGTAAAGCAAATTAAAAATTCTACATAGATTAAGCATCAGTATCCCTTCTCAGCCCTCATCCTATCTCCTAGTAACCTATATTGTAGGTTTTTTTTTTTTTTTTTTTTTGCGATTTTTAAAATGAAATTTTATTGAAGTATATGATTCATACATGAATGTACATAAATAATAAGCATATAGTAAAAGCTGTGAACTTAGAAAACAAACACACATATCATCACACAGGGCTCCCATATGTCCCCCCCCACCACCACCTTGCATTGTTGTGAAACATTGTTGTAAACTATGAAAGAGCATCATCAAAACATTACTACTAACTAGAGCCCATATCTTACATTTGGTATATTTTTCCCCCAACCCACCCGATTATTAACAACCTATATTAATATTATATATTTGTTATAGTTCATGAGAAAACGTTTTCATATTTATCCTGTTAACCACAGTCCATCTTCCACCACAGGATTCCTTGTTATACAGTCCCATGCTTTGTACAATCCATTCAAAGTGTACACTCAGTGGCTCTCATTTTCATCACAGAGTTGTGCTGTCACTACCTTAATTTTAGAATATTTTCATTACTCCACAAGGAAAATTCCCATATCCCCTTATTCCCTATATTTTTGTCATATATCTTCTTTGCCATTGCTGCAAAAATATCACAATGTTACTCTTAATTATTGTCCATAAGTTACATTAATTGTAGTTTTCCTGTGTATCACCATATTCTTAACACTTTGAAAAAGAACATTCTTATGTTTATACTATTAGCCATGATCTTCATCCACCACTGAAATCACAATGTTATACATTCCCTAGATTTTTCTCTAGCTTCCTTTCAATTGACAATTTTTTTTTTTTTTTTTAATTATGGGTAAAAATCAAAATTCTCACAATACATACAAACATTTGCATAATGATATATAAATATATGTGCATATATGTGTATTTGCTTACAAAAATGTTATTTATATATATATATATACATATATTTTAAGAGGTGCTTAGATTACCTAAAATATTACACGGAACCCACTGGAATTCCCATGTTGCCCACCTCCCACACCTCCCACCACATCCCACACAAACATCTCCCACAAGTGTGGCCCACCAACCTCAATGAACTTACACATCCTGGAGCCTTGCCACCAACCTTGTAGGTTTTTAAAAAAATATTTATTACAGAAGTTGTGAAGTTACAAGACAATCATGTACATGTGTAGAATTCCCATACAACAACCCTTCATCAACACACCTATCTGTTGTGGAACATTTATTACAGATTATGAGATAATATCATCAGGACTATTACCACTAACTATGGTCAATAGCATCCATTTGGCATATTTTTTCCCTATCTCCCTATTATTAACACAGTACATCTTTGTCACTGATGCAAGAATATTACAGTAGTGCTGTTAACTATAGTCCATAGATTACATTAATTGTATTTTTCCCATGCTTCTCCACATTCCCACCACCCTGCAATAGTGACATACATCCATTCTAGTTCATAGGAGGACATTTTTGCGTTTCTACTGTTAACCACAATTCTAATCCACCTCTGGGTTCACTGTGTTATTCACAGTGGTTATTCTCTAGCTTTCTTTCAATTTACATTTACATCTCTGGACTACCCTTTTCATCCACAATCCCATTTATAAATCAGCTGCCACTCACTATAATGTGTTACCATCAACACTATCCATTTCTACACCTGTACAGTCAAGTTAATTAAAATTTCTTTCTTTTTTTTTTTTAAAGATTTTATTTATTTATTCATTTATCCCCCCCTTGCTGCTTGTGCTCTCTGGGTCAGCTAACCACGCCGTGCGGGCGGGCTTGCCTTCACCAGGAGGCCCCGGGAACCGAACCCGGGGCCTCCCATATGGTAAACGGGAGCCCTACTGATTGAGCCACAGCTGCTTCCCAATTAAAATTTCTACATATATGAAGCATCAGTAGTCCTTCACAGCCCTCCTCTCATAATAATCTGTATTCTAGGTTTTAATCCCGTGCATTTATTCTTCGTATTTAGTTCATGTTAGTGAGACCATACAATATTTGTCCTTTTGGGTGTCTGGCTTATTTCACTCATCGTGTCTTCAGGGTTCATCCATGTTATCATGTGTCCAATTTCATTTCTTCTTACAGCAGCATAGTATTCCATTGTATGTATATATCACATTTTATTTATCCATTCATCGGTTGATGGCCATTTGAGTTGCTTCCATCTTTTGGCAATTGTGAATAATGCTGCTATGAACATCTGTGTGCAAATGTCTGTTTCTGTCACTGTTTTCAGTTCTTCTGGATATATTCTTAGTAGAGAGATTGCTGGGTCATATGGCAATTCTATATTTAGCTTCCTGAGGAACCACCAAACTGTCTTCCACAGAGACTATACCATTTTACATTCCTACCAACAGTGAAGGAGTGTTCCTATTTTTCCACATCCTCTCCAGCACTTACTGTTTTTTTTCTTTTCAGTAATGGTCATTCTATGAAGTGTGAGGTGATAGCACATTGTAGTTTTGATTTGCATTTCCCTAATAGCTAGTGATATTGAACATTTTTTCATGTGTTTATTCACCATTTGTATTTCCTTTTTGGAGAAATGTCTATTTAAGTCTTTAGCCTATTTTTTAAAAGCAGTTTTATTGAGATATATTCACATACCATACAATCTATCCAAAGTGTACAATCAGTGGCCCTTATTATAATCACAGTGTTGGCATTCATCATCACAGAAAATTTTAGAACAATTTCATTACTCCAAAAAGAAAATTCTGCACCCCTTAGTAGTAGCCTTTCAATCCCTCTGTCTCTCCCCAGCCCTATATATTTTTGTCCATTTTTTTTTATTGAATTGATTGTTCTTTTATTGTTGAATTGTATGATCTCTTTATATAGCATCGAAATCAAACCTTTATCAGATATGTGGTTTCCAAATATTTTCTCCCATTGAATGGGCTGCCTTTTCACCTTCTTGCCAAAGTCCTTTGAAGCACAAAAGTGTTTAAGTTTGAGGAGGTCCTATTTATCCATTTTTTCTTTCATTATTCGTGCTTTCAGTGTAAGGTTTAAGAATCTCCCACCGGGGGACAGATGTGACTCAAATGGTTGAGTGTCCCTCTCTCATATGGAGGGACCCGGGTTCGATCCCTGGGACCTCCCGGGGGCGGGGGGGAAGAATCTCCCACCTACACTTTAGATAGATCTTACGGTATGTGAATATATCTCAATAAAACTGCTTAATAAATAAATGATTGTGCAAGAATAGCCAAAAATAGCAGCTAGGTACAGCAGGGGAAACATAAAGAGATTGAGAGGTGAAGAATTTTCTTGTTTGTCTGTTTTTTGTTTATTATTATTATTATTATTGAAATAATGAAAATGCTCCAATGATGATTGAAGTGATAAATGCACAACTATGTGATTATACCAAATACCATTGATTATACACTTTGGATGAATTGTATGCTTTATTAATAGGTATCGGTAAAATTGATTTGTTTTTAAAAAAAAGAATAAACTTGCTAAACTAATAAATTACATTCACCCTCATTTCCAGAGGAACCCTTTTATATAAATATCTGCCATAGAAATAAATCAGATACATTAATAAGTACTCCCTCCTCCCCCCAAACCAGTGAACAGTAATGGTTATCAGACCAGTTAAAAGAATAAACCTATTAAATAAAAAAAATTAAAAAGTATCTACTACCTATCACCAGGTCTTGAAGATGTTTCCCTACATTTTCTTCTAGGGGTTTTGTGGTCCTAGCTTTTATATTTAAGTCCATTTTGAGTTAGTTTTTCTATAAGGTGTGAAATAGGGGACCTTTTTCTTTCTTTTAGATATGGATATCCAGTTCTTCCAGCATTATTTGTTGAATAGATTGCTCTGTTACACGTGGGTGGGCTTGACAGCCTTGTCAAAAATCACTTGACTAGGGAAGCAGATGTGGCTCAAGGGATTGAGCCTCCTGCCTACCACATGGGAAGTCCCGGGTTCGGTTCCCAGTGCCTCCTGGAGAAGACAAACAGGACAGTGAGCTGACACAATGGGCAGGCACAGCGAGCTGACAGAACAGGGAGACAAAGAGAAAAGACATTGAGAGACACAACAAAGCAGGGAGCTGAGGTGGCCCAAGCGATTGAGTGCCTCTCTCACACATGGGAGGTCCCCGGTTCAATTCCCAGTGCCTCCTAAAGAGAAGATGAGCAGACACAGCACACAGTGAATGGACACAGCAGACAGCGAGCGCAAACAATGAGGGGGCAAGAATAAGAAAATAAAGCTTAAAAAAAAAAAATTTTTTTTTTAAATCATTTTACCAAAGATGTGAGTCTATTTCTGAACCATCAGTTTTGTTCCATTGTTCTCTATGTCTATCTTTATGCCAGTACCATGTGTTTCTACCACTGTAGCTAGATAATAAGATTTAAAGTCCAGAAGTGAGAGTCCTCCAACTTTGTTCTTCCTTTTTAAGATGTTTCTGGCTATTATCAAATAGATTTGATAATTTCTTTAAAAAAGGCTGTTGGAATTTTTATAGGGATTGCATTGAATCTGTATACCAATTTGGGTAGAATTGACATCTCTACGATATTTAGTCTACCAATCCATGAACACCAAATGTTCTTCCATTTATTTAGGTCTTCTTTGATTTATTTTAATGGTTGATTGTAGTTTTCTGAGTATAAGCACTTTATGTCCTTGGTTAAGTGTATTCCTAAATTTTTGATTCTTTTAGTTGCTATTGTAAATGGAATTTTTTTCTTGACTTACTCCTCAGAGTGCTCATTGTTAGTGTATAGAAACTCTACTGATTTTTGTATATTAATCTTGTATCCTGCCACTCTGTGAACTTGTTTATGAGTTCTTTTAGTAGCTTTGTTTTAGATTTTTTTCAGGACTATCTAGGTATAAGATCATATCATCTGGGAAGCGGCTGTGGCTCAATCAGTGGGGCTTCCGTTTACCATATGGGAGGCCCCGGCTTCAGTTCCTGGGGCCTCCTGGTGAGGGCAGGCCCACCGGCACGGCATGGTTGGCTGGCCCGGCGAGCACAAGCAGCAAAGGGGGGATAAATGAATAAATAAATCTTTAAAAAAAAAAAAAAAAAAGATCATATCATCTGCGAATAGCGAAAGTTTTACTTCTTCCTTTCCAATTTGGATACCTTTTATTTCTTTTTCTTGCATGATTGCTCTAGCTAGAACCTCCAGCACTGTATTAGTGCTCCAGTGGTGACAATGGGCATCCTTGTTCTGTTCCCAATCTCAACAGGAAAACTTTCAGTCTTTCACCTTTGAGTACAAAGTTAGTTGTGGTTTTTCATATATGCCCTTTATCGTGTTTAGAAAGTTTCCTTCAATTCCTATCTCTTGGAATATTTTTATCAAGAAAGGATGCTGTATTTTGTCAAGTGCCTTTTCTCCTTCAATCAAGATGATCATGTGATTTTTCTTCTTTGATTTATCAATGTGACATATTATGCTGATTGTTTTTTAACGTGGAACAACCCTTGCATGCCTGGTATAAAACTCACTTGATCATGATGAATAATTCTTTTTTTTAGGAGGTACCGGAGATTGAACCCGAGACCAGACCTCATACATGGGAAGCAGGCACTCAAACCACTGAGCTATGCTCGCTTCCCTGAATAATTTTTTTTTTTTTTCAAAGATTTTATTTATTTATTCATTTATCCCCCCCTTGCTGCTTGTGCTCGCTGTGTCCATTTGCTGTGCGTTTTTCTGTGTCTGCTTGTCTCCCTTTGCTGGGTCGTCCTGCTGTGTCAGCTGTGTCAGCTCACCGAGCCACGTGGGCTGGCTTGCCTTCACCAGGAGGCCCCGGGAATAGAACCCGGGGCCTCCCATATGGTAAACGGGAGCCCTACTGATTGAGCCACATCCGCTTCCCTGAATAATTTTTTTAATGTGTTGTTGGATTCGATTAACAAGTATTTTCTTGAGGATTTTTACATCTGTATTAATTAGGGAAATGGGTCTGTAATTTTCTTTTTTCATAATCTCTTTATCTGGATTTGGTATTAGGAGGGTGATAATTGCTTCATAGAATGAATTTGGTAGTGTTCCTTCTTGTTCAGTTTTTTGGAAGAGTTTGAGTATAATTGGTATTAAATCTTTTTTGAATGCTTGGTAGAATTCACATGTGAAGCCATCTGGTCCTAGTAGTTGTTTAGTGACTCTTTCAGTCTCTTGTGATTGGTTTGTTGAGGTGCTCTATTATTCTAGGGTTAGTGTAGGTTGTTTGTATATTCCTAGGAATTTTTCCCTTTCATGAACATTGTCAGTTTGTTGGCGTACAGTTGTTCATAGTATCTTATGACCTCTTTTATTTCTGTGGGGTCAGTAGTAATGTCCCCACTTTCACTTCTGATTTCGTATAAAGCGTCTTCTCTCTCTCTCTCTTTTTTTTTTTGTCAGTCTAGCTAAGGGTTTGTCAATTTTGTTAATCTTCTTGAAGAACCAATTTTGATTTTGTTAATTCTCTTTGTTGTTGTTTTTCTCAATTTCACTTATTTCTGCTCTGATCTTACTTCATTCCTTCGTTTGTGTTGAGAAGTTTGCTGCCCTTTTTCTAGTTTCTGCAGTTTTGTAGTTAGGTCATTTTTTTTTTAGCTCTTTATTCCTTTTTTTTTTTTTTTTTTTTTTTTTTTAACCGGGAGGTCCCAGGGATCGAACCCGGGTCCCTCCATATGGGAGACGGATGCCCAACCAGTTGAGCCACATCCGACCCCTCTTTATTCCTTTTTAACACAAACATTGAGGGCTGTAAATTTCCCTCTCAGCACTGCCTTTGTTGCATTCCATAGAAATAAGCACTTTTAAACTGTAGTTCATTTTTATTTAATTTAGTCCATAAGAGTGCAACTCTGAGTAATAGAATCTACAAAAGGTTACTTTTTATTGAACCTCATTTAATACAATGAGGAATATGTCTTCTCTTGGATTTTTTGGTTTTGTCTTTCTTTACACATTCAGGTGCTGTTTTAACAATTCACAGTGATCTCATTGCTGAATCTATAATCAACTTATATTTAAATGTGTATTATATAATAATTGTTAATATTATCGTTATCATTATTATTATGTTGCTTGCTTGTTCATATTTTAGTGCTGAAGCTTCTCCCGCTGAATGTTGCCAACATGCCAAGATTTTGGAAGATACACAGTTTGTTGATGGATATAAGCAATTGGGATTTCAGGAGACTGCTTATGGAGAATTCCTCAGTCGTTTAAGGGAAAATCCTCGTCTTATTGCCTCCTCATTGGTTGCTGGAGAGAAACTTAATCAGGAGAACACACAAAGTGTTATTTACACAGTCTTTACCTCCCTCTATGGCAACTGCATTATGCAGGAAGATGAAAGCTACCTCCTTCAGGTTTTGCGCTACTTGATTGAATTTGAACTTAAAGAAAGTGACAACCCCAGGCGGCTTTTGAGGAGAGGAACTTGTGCCTTCAGCATCTTATTTAAACTTTTTTCTGAAGGACTGTTTTCTGCCAAACTTTTTCTCACAGCTACCTTACATGAGCCAATCATGCAACTTCTGGTTGAAGATGAAGATCACCTAGAAACAGATCCAAACAAGCTAATTGAGAGATTCTCCCCATCTCAACAGGAAAAACTCTTTGGAGAGAAAGGCTCAGATAGATTCAGGCAAAAGGTTCAAGAAATGGTGGATTCCAATGAGGCCAAACTAGTGGCTCTGGTGAACAAATTTATTGGTTATCTCAAACAGAACACATATTGTTTTCCACATAGTTTGAGGTGGATTGTGTCACAGATGTACAAAACCCTCTCCTGTGTAGATAGACTGGAAGTTGGAGAGGTTAGGGCAATGTGTACTGATCTCCTACTTGCCTGCTTCATTTGTCCTGCAGTTGTCAATCCAGAACAATATGGAATCATTTCTGATGCTCCCATTAATGAGGTGGCAAGATTTAATCTGATGCAGGTATGCTTTTGTTGTTATTATTAATGTGGCATTCAGTTTAAAATCAGTTGTTTGAGCAATGGGGTAGGAACAGAAAATAGGATGTTATTAAATATTCTTTTCCTTCAAACTATCCTAAATATTTTTTTAAAAATTTTGTTGAACTTATTTTATTTATTTATTTATTTTTTAAAAGACACTTAGATTATACAAATGTCACAAAAATATAGGGGATAAATATTTTCTTCTTACAAAGTAAAAGCAAACTTATTAGGAATTTAATATATTGCATTAGTTTTTAAATGGAATCTTCACATAACTTGACTGTGCAATTGATTTCTAGAACAAGTCCACCATCCCTTTTCCACAATTTCAAAATCTAGAATGCTTGAAAAGTGTAGTCAAAACCTAACCTGCACTAACATGAGGCTATTTTTAAATTATTAGTTAGTCCATTAACTGCTGGTGAATACTCAGATGTTTTCCTGCAGAATTGTTAGTGTGTTTGATTATAGAGTACCACACTACACTCTGCTGGATATGTTACATATATGCACTAAATTATCTTTCTAAAATCTCCAAATTTTGAAATTGGAAATACTTCTGGACACTAAGAGTTTCAGAAGGAGGATTTTTAAATGGATCTGTATTAACACTTTTTTTCCTAGTAATCTGACTACTGAAGTCATATTATTTCTTTTAGTTATATTTTATCCCCCAGAAATATTCTGAGGAAGAGACTGGGTTCTTTGGGAGTAGAATATATTTTATTTTTTTATCATCTGTGAAACACCGAATTTGTTCTTATGATAAGGTATTTATAGTTTTTATTTTTGTCATCCCAAAAGAGAATGAATCACATATTTTCAAAATGAGTAAAAAGGGAGGTTGCCCAAACATTAATATGATACTATATGATATTTAACTTTCAGTAAGGAGCCTTTAAAGAAAGCCTTTACTTTGACAGTAAGGAACTTGCTCTGTGAATTAATATTTACTTTAACAAACAATGTTCGTCTTGTAGGAAATGTTTGCTTTTAAATCTAGAAAAATATACTCCTTTGAGTGCTTTGTGAATTGTATAGGGAGAAGTACTCAATATTAACCTGAAATAGTTTAATAATTGAGTCATCTTTTACAGGTTAACTTATCAATATGGTATGTGTTAAAGAGAAATTAAAGTAAAATTTTCTACTTACTCTCTATAACTCTTAATCTAAAAATAAGAAAAAAGCTGACATAGACAAAATACACGTTTTGTTGGGACCCTATTTTGTATGCCTTATCAGATGGTGTGAATATTATTGTGGAACAGATTTTTAGACTAGAACAAGTTTTTTTTTTTTTTTAATTTATTTTTTCTTTATTTTTAAAGGAGCTTTCGATTACATAAATGTTACATAGAAAATATAGGAGATTCCCATATTATCCCCCCACTTTCCTAATTAACAACATCTTCATTAGTGTGGTACATTTGTTACATTTGATAAACACGTATTGAAGCATTGCTACTAAGCATGGCCTGTAGTTTACATTATGTTTTACACTTTGCACCAAGAAAATTTACAGGTTTTGACAAAATTTATAACAGCTTGTATCCGTCCTTGCAGTATCATGCAGAATGATTCCAATGTTTCAAAAATGCCCCGTGTTACACCTATTCCTCCCTCTCCCTCCCCTCAGAAACTCTAGTGACCACTGCCTTCATATCAGTGTTACAGGTTCTTCCATTACTAGGATAGTAAGTCTACTTTAGTCTATAGTTGGATTTCTCCCTTATGTTTGTTCATTCCTCTGTCTGGAGGATTTGGGGATAGTGATGCTCACTCTCTTTCCGATTGAGAGGAGGCTTAGATCCCATGCGGCAGATGGATGGAACTGTCTTGCTTGCAGTTGTGGATACTGTTTGCTTCTTGGGATGGGCGTTGTCCATCATCATCCTTTTGTTAGTTGGCCTGGGTGAGTCTGATGAACTGGAGAGTAGGTGTTGGCTGCAGATCTGCTGAGATTCAGGGCTCACCCGCAAGTACTTTTCATAGAATGGAATTTGTAGGTATCTATAGTCTAAATCTCCCTACCACCGTTTTGGGTTGCAGGTTGGCCGCCTTTTACAGCAGTTAGCAATGACTGGCTCTGAAGAGGGAGATCCCCGCACAAAAAGCAGCCTTGGAAAATTTGACAAAGTAAGAATAAAAACTAGCCATATGAAATACTGTTTATAAAAAATTCTGCGAAGTACTAGTAAATTTAACTCTTCTCTCTATTAAATCCTGTTCTTAAATCATTTATAAATTTTCTTTTCAAATACCTTTGATATAACTATAAAGGATTCAATGTTGGATCAGCAGCATTTAAAGGAAGAGGTCACTAAAGATTATTAACTTTCACAGAAGTATTCAAGACATGTCACTGTAGTGAGAATCAAAGAGCTACTAAGGGGGAGCCAATGTGGCTCAAGTGGTTGTGTGCCTGCTTCCCACATGGGAGGTCCTGGGCTCTATCCCTGGTACCTCCTAAAAACAAAAAGCAAAACAACAAGCAAATGGAAAAACCATCCAGGGGAGCCGATGTGGCTCAGTGCTCAGTGGTTGAGCACTGGCTTCCCACATATGAGGTCCCAGTTTCAATCCCTGGCCTGGGTACCTCAAAAAACAAACAAACAGGAAAAAAAAAACAAACCCAGAGCTATTAAGATATTTTATTTTTAAAACTTTGATTTTTAAAAAATTGCCACTAAATCAAACCTAGGTATATGAACCAGCAATAAGTATATAATTTTAAACGTGTTTTGTAAAGTTAACATTTATGATATTGTTCGGTTAAATTAAGTAAAATTTTAATCATATTTTGAGTAGGCAGTACATTCAGCCTGGTTTAAAATATAGAAGTTTTACAGTGACTTTTTCCTTCTGCCTCAGATCCACAGCCTTCATTTTCTTCCCAAAAGGTTCTTTATGTTTTCAATTTTATTTGTACCTTTCACGAGGTCTATAAGTACACAAGTGAATTTCTTCATCTATTCTCCCACTCACCCTGTCTCTTTCTTCCCACAAATGGTAGTGTAGCGTGCACACTGTTTTATGTCATGTTTGATTTACTTACCACAATATCTTGGAAATTATTCATTATTAATACATAAATTGTTTAATTTTTAAAATATTGAGTTTAATATAATTTTCAAAAAGTAAAACTTTTTGCATGCTTGTCCACCTTAATCAGAAATTTTGTTGCATTTTTTAAAGGGAAAGTATTTTACTGTGATCTTTTTCCTGTTTTAACAGAGCTGTGTTGCTGCTTTCCTTGATGTTGTGATTGGGGGCCGTGCAGTGGAGACCCCTCCAATGTCCCCTGTTAATCTTCTGGAAGGGTTGAGCAGAACTGTGGTTTATATAACCTACAGTCAGCTTATTACTCTGGTAATGACTTTATTCTTTTTTTTTTTTTTAATAAGATTTTATTTATTTATTTATCCCCCCCCACCGTCTGCTCTCTCTGTCCATTCGCTGTGTATTCTGTGTCTGCTTGTCTTCTCTTTAGGCGGCACCAGGAACCGATCCTGGGACCTTCTGGAGTGGGAGAGAGGCGCTCAATCTCTTGCACCACCTTAGCTCCCTGGTCTGCTGTGTCTCTTGTTGTGTCTCCTCTGTGTCTCTTTTTGTTGCATCATCTTGCTGCACCAGCTCTCCATGTGGGCCAATACTCTGTGCGGGCCAGCTCACCATGCGGACCAGCGTGCCTTCACCAGGAGGCCCCGGGAATTGAACTCTGGACCTCCTGTATGGTAGATGGGGGCCCAATCACTTGAGCCACATCCGCTTCCCTGACTTTGTTCTTCAATAGGATTTTCTTAAAAGTCATTTAGCTAAGTGTGGGCAGAAATATAGATGAAAACATTGTGTGAGAAATAGCTACTGTGAACAATTTATTTTGCTAGCTAATTCCCTTTCACTTTTGTTAGGTGAATTTTATGAAGAGTGTGATGTCTGGAGATCAGCTGAGAGAAGATAGAATGGCTCTTGATAATTTATTAGCAAACCTACCCCAGGCCAAGCCAGGAAAAAGCAGCAGTTTGGAAATGACTCCCTACAATACTCCTCAGCTGTCTCCAGCAACTACTCCAGCAAATAAAAAGAATCGATTGCCTATAGGTAAAGAGTTTCTCATATAGGGGCTTTCCTTTAAATCTAATTTCTTCATAAGTCTTTGTTATTGCTCAGCAGTTTGGAATATAGTTTAAAATGGAAAAGTCTCTTTAGCATTTTAATGTTATGTTTACTAATGGTAATTAAATTTTAAAAAATTCCACCAGATTATTTTAAGGTTTGTTAGTAGACTTTAGCTTTATCTAGACATACTTCTTGTAACTAATTAAAATCATAATGTCTACAGTATATTTTGTTTACATTTTAGGGTTTTTCTTGGAAATTTTTGAAAATGTCCTTTGTAGTAATAAGCAGTCTTTTAAAAAATTATATAGCCCTCTGCTTCCTACAAAATTCTAAATCATACTATAATTAATATAACGAAATAATATGATTTAGAAGTTTCTATCAATGAAGTAGAAAATACATAGTTACTATTTTTCCATTATTGTTATTAATAATTGGTCATATCAACTAAGCCAAGACATCTTAATGTTATAAAATAAAACAGATGTTTCATTTTATGTTGTGAAATTCATTCAGTTTGTTAAGATTTAGGTTTAATTAAATTTTATTTTTATGATCTTTATCCACTTGATAAACATCTATTACCTATACACATACACACACAAATTAATTGAACATATACTATATACCAGTCACTGGGTAAGCACTTTATAAATGTTTCATTTAATCCACACAAAAATCCTATGATAATAGATAGAATCATAATCTTGTAGATGAGGCACTGGGTTTAAGATTCTGGGGATACAAAGACCATTAGGACCCGCCCTTACTTTCAAGTTGCTCATAATCTAGTTGAGGAGAAAAAGAAGAGACCAGTATCCTTCAGTTTGCTCAGTGTTCTGATGGAGGTAAGCCTAGGGAATTATGTGGATACCTAACTTACCTGTTGGTGCATGCTCTAAATTTTGAAACTAAATTTTGAAACTAGTGATATCAGGAGAAAATCCTAGAGCAGGTGTAGCCTACACTCTCTCTTGAAGATTGAGTAGGAGTTAGACCAAGTAAACAAGAGAGGGCAAGAGTTTTTAGGTCAGGGGAGGAGGGACGTTTATTTTCAGGTTTTAAGTGATAATGAGGAGCTCAGCAACAGTTAGTGAACATAAATAGGTACTTTGTTTACAAATTTTGAAGAAGTGGTATTTCATTTTAAATGTCTGTGAGCCAGTTTATCACAGAAGTTTTTAAAAATTATTCAGTTTTACTTTCAACATATTATGGACTATGTCATCAACAGGAATGTGATGTTACAGGACTATTATTAGTCTTTGATTTTCAGCATCCCAAAATGTAAATTTTCAGAATTAAAAATAGAAGTAGACATTTTACATTTAGTCATTTTTTAAAATGTTGTAGACTATTTGTAATCTGCTTACATGAAGAAATTAATGCTTTTTGGTGAATCAAATATTTTTTCTTTTGTTCACTGCTATCCATTGGTTCTTTCATTTCTTCTCATCCAGAAGTGTCATTAAGTAGAGGACTAATGGAAAGTAAATTTCAAGGATATGCCAAGTATTATTTTGTATAGTCATGTTCCTGGTCATTGCATTTATTTCCTATTTTTAAAAAAGTGTCCATTGTTCAAAGGGTTGATTTTCTTTCTGTTTAATGCTTTCGCAACCCAGGACAACAGTTAGCAGCCATCACTTCCTGGGATTCCTCAGCCACCAATCTTACTGCTCATATTACTCTAGTAACCCCATTTGGTGGGTAATAGGCTGTTCTTCCTCTTCTTATATTACTTTTATTTAAGAAATAGTTTAAAATTTGTGTTCCATATGCATGCTTTGTTTCTTTATGTAAATTACTACATGAATTTTGATTACTTCCATTTTTATAAAGTTTGTTACTTAAGATTCATATAGGTATATGTTCATGAAGTTGAACTTTAGTTCAAAATTTAGTAGGAGATAGTGAGGGCCCGCAAATAGAGGTGTGAGTGGGCTTAATTTAGACTTTTGGAAGTTGGTGCATGCTCTAAATTTTGAAACTGAAAGTTATTAATAGATCTACCATATCTTGGAGAGAAGATGATGGTTTATATTACTGCCTTCTCCTATCTTTTCTTGAAGTAGGTCAGCTTTCACTGAAAATGAAGTAGAAGAACTTTTGTTACTATAGAGTAGTTGTGCTTGATTATGTACTTTTGATTATTATGTATTGAAAGGAATGAAAGGGAATTTCTATTTAGCATACTGGTTATATTGACTTTTATTCTAAATGGAAGTTTAAACCTATCACAGAAGACAAAAATTCATAGAGGAATTGTCCCAAACTGTCTGAATCTTAAGAAGTCCAAAAGTTGTTGAAAGATCTACAGAATGAATAAGATTTAGAGAAACATTATTTGGTAATTTATAGATCAAGAAATAAAACAGAAATTATAGGTCTTTTATTAATTTAGGATATTTCCATAAAGCAGAAAGCATCTCATGTTCAAACATTGGGAAATGTCCTCTCATATAGCTCTGGCAAGAGATTAATAAATTTCAGGGGGGAGGAAATGGGTTTTCAAAACAGATTCTGGCTTTGTCAACAGTTGCCTAATTAATGCATCTGTTACTTTATATGGCTCTCTGGTTTCCATATGAAATTTTCTAATACTTACAAATAAGTTCAGTTTTTAGTATGAAAGTCCTGTGGCAGTTAAATAATTTTATAGGAAAAATAGTTGAAGATATCTTTTAAGAGATGAAAGATAAGATGATGCTTTTTTTGTCACTCCAAGTCTTACATTGATTGGGACATGTTTGCTTTTCTGCAGGTGTGATCATTTATGTGGTGCTCCTTGTCAGGTGGACTTGGATCTTTGGTTTTCAGTTTTGAAGGAGAATCTGTATTAGTCGTCAGTAGAGTAACTGGGAATTTCTGGTCTTTTTTTCTTCTTATCCATATGTTCACCATTCTTTTTTGTTATGCATGTGCAAATGTTCTGTACTAAAGGAAAGTTATGTTTTTGTATTTAATATACCATTTTCTTCATTTTGCCTTTTTTCCTAAATTATTTCCTTTGAAAATTTTTTATTAGCAACTCGAAGCAGAAGCCGCACCAATATGCTAATGGACCAGCATATGGACCATGAAGGATCATCTCAAGAAACCATTCAGGAGGTACAACCAGAAGAGGTGTTGGTCATTTCCTTAGGAACAGGTCCCCAGCTTACTCCAGGGATGATGTCAGAAAATGAGGTACGAATGTATTGTTGCATTTAGCTTACAAGCCATCAGAGTCAAGAAATCTAGAATATTTTCTTCAAATTTATTGTCATTTGCTTCTATAAATTAATAGGTATTTAATGCATATTCTTCATTATCTTTTGTGGGTCTACTGTGACACAACATCAAATACTAAGATCCAGAGGCCCTTACATGAATACATCTATGGCATTGAAGCTGGGGAGCAAGTCTAATCAAAAGGAATTTTCCTAGTAGTAGAGGAGACAGGAAGTCAGGAAATTGTGGTAAGGAAATTGAAGGAACTCTTTCAGTGACCTGTAGGAAATGTTTTGTATTTGTTTTCCTTCTGTTAGGATACTGGTGGTATTCCCACTTTAGGAAACGTAAAAAAAAAAAAAAAAAAATCTTGATAAGTACTTTTCTTTTCTTTGGCTGATCAGGAAGAAATAAAAGATAACTTAGAGGGAGGCGGCTGTGGCTCGATCAGTGGGGCTCCCGTTTGCCATGTGGGGGGCCCCGGGTTCGGTTCCCGGGGCCTGCTGGTGGGGGCGGGCCTGCCCGCGCGGCATGGTTGGCTGACCCGGCGAGCGCGGGCAGCGGGGGGGGGGGATGGATGAGTAAATAAATAAAATCTTTAAAGGAAAAAAAAAAAAAAGATAGAAGGAAACTAAAAAGTAAAATATTTTGAATAAGTAGGAGTGGAGGATGGGACTGAATTTCAAGACATTTGTAAACACAAGAGCTTGGGACAGAGGCAAAATGGAAAAACAAAAAATCTTGGCTCTCTAAAAGTAGGATCCCCTTCTCATAGATTGGTACCTCTTGAAAAAGAAGCCACATCTTATATTTAATAATGGTTGTTTATTCAAGAATACCTGTTTCTGTCCAGGGAAGAAGGAGACCAGTTTTGGAGGTGATAAAGTGATGATAGTTGGTAAAGCTATATTTGGGATAGTGGCATGGCTAGTAGGGAAGAGGACTGTCAAAATGGATATCAAGAAGATGGTGAAGTAGAGAACTCCCTTCACAAAAGTAACAAACTGGCAAAAACTGTCACTGTCAGAATCAACTTCTTAGGAACTCTGGAATTTAATTAAAAAAAAAAAAACAAAAAAAAAACTTATAGCAATTAGGGGAATGCTTTTTGAAGGAAAAAAAAACTGCAGAATTTTGATAAGATAGGTCTGTGGTGTTTTAACTTACTCTGATACCATATCCCAATCCCCAGCTCAATGGTGGTCTTAAAGATGGTACCTTGCATTCCTTGTGCAGATTACTGGTACCAGAGAGAGCAATATGGACCTCATTCTCAAAAAGACTCTTGATTTTGTGCTTTGACTGGTGTGCTGGCTTCCTGAAGAAATTGCTCAAGGGTCTGTTTTATTTTGCCTTCTTTGGAGCTTCCCCAGTGCTGAGGCAGCCTAACAGGCAGCCCCTGTCAATAGCATTTAAAGTCAGATGTATTAGCTGCTTCTGCCTGGGGCAGGGATAACAGTCGGGGCAAGCAGTACATTGACCAAAAAGCTTGGGAAGGAGATACTTGGAGGAGTAAGGGCTTTGAATAACTCCCATGTGTTCTGGAGAATCTAAAAGATCACACACATGCCCAGGACTGGACACATGCTCAGAAAGGACTTGAGAAGATCCTATGCTTTCACCTCTAGCTGACATTCAGACTACAGGCAAGCAGGAAGTGAAGGCTAAAGCGGCTTTAATTAATAGAAACTTCCCTAAGGAAGCCCAAACATTGGATTTACTAGACAAAGACTTTAAATCAGCTGTTTTAAATAAATCTCAATAAAACTTCCTAATAAATAAATAAATAGTTGTGCAAGAATGTCCAGAATTAACAGCTATATATAACATGGAGGAAACATAGAGATTGAAAGGTGAAGAATTTTCTTGTTTGTTTATTATTATTATTAATATTGAAATAATGAAATGATGAATACACAACTATGTGATTATACGAAATACCATGATTGAACACTTTGGATGAATTGTATGCTTTATAAATATGTATCAATAAAATTGATTTGTTTAAAAACCTGAAGGGGAAACCATCGACAAAGAACAAAAGGAAACCAGGGGGATGATATCTCACCAAATAGATAAAAATTATAAAAAGGAGCCACACAAATTCTGGGGTTGAAAAGTACAGTAACTGAAATGAAAAATTTACCAGAGTGGTTAAAACAGGTTTTAACAGGTGGAGTAGAAAATCAGCAAACTTGAAGATAGGTTAATTGAGATTACCCAGTCTGAGAAAAAGATAGAATAAAGAGGGAAGAAAATGAACGGAGCCCAAGTGACACGTGGGACCCCATCAAGTGTACTCATATATATAATTTGGAATACCAGAAAGAGATGAAAAAGAGAAATGGGCGTAAAGAATGTTTGAAGAAATAATGGCCAAAAACTTTCCAAAGTTGATGAAACATGTGAAGCTACACATTTAAAAAGTTCAGCGAACACAAAGATATGCACAACTGGGACATATTATAATTAAATTGTTAAAGTCCAAAGACAGAGAGAAAGAACCTTGAAGACAGCAAGAGAGAAGTGATTTACCACATACAAGCCATCCTCATAAGATTAACAGATAATTCCTCATAAAAAAACATGGGTGCCAGAGACAGTGGGATGACATGTTTGAAGTGCTGAAAGGAAAAAACTGTCAACCAAGAATTCTATATTTGGAAAAACTACCCTTCAAAAATGAAGGAAAAATTAAAACAATCCCAAAACAAAATTTGTTCCTCGAAAATCTGCCCTACAAGAAATGTAAAGTGTTGAAATGAAAGGACACTAGGCTCCTTTCATTTAAGGCTGAAATGAAAGGATACTAGATAGTAACACAAAGCCATAACTCCAGTGAACACTGGAGAAGTGTTCTCATATTTTTGATTTATACTATTGTTTTTTTTTCCCTGTGTGATTTAAAAAACAATTGTATAAAATAATTATAAATCTTGTGTTATTGGACATACATTGCTTAAGATATAATTTGTGATAATAAAAGATATATACTATAAATTGGTATGAAGGTTCCAGCTTCTCCATATCCTCCCAAACACTTATATGCCTTTAAAAAAATTTATTATAGTAATCCTGCTGGGCATAGAGTGGTATCTCATTGCGGTTTTGATTTGCATTTCTCTAATGACTAATGATGCTGAGTACCTTTTCATGTGCTTATTGGCTATTTCTATATCTTCTTTGGAGAAATGTCTATGCATATCCTTTGCCCATATTTTAATGGTGTTTTTAATCTTTTTGTTAAGTTATAGGAGTTTTTTTTAATATATTATGTATACTAGACCTTGTCAGATATATGATTCGCAGAAATTTTCCCCCATTCTGTGGTTTGTCTTTTCACTTTTTTGATAATCCCCTTTGATGCACAAAAGTTTTTAATTTTGATGTATTCCACTTCATTATTATTATTATTTTTTTCTTTGTTTGCTTTTGTTTTTGGTGTACTAAGAAACCATTCCTAATCCAAGGTCAGGAAGATTTATACCTATATATTCTTCTAAGCATTTTGTAGTTTTAGCTCTTGCATTTTAGGTCTTTAATCCATTTTGAGTTAATTTTGTAAGGTTCTTTCTGAGTTTGCAGGTTTGCTATGACAAATACCACACAATGAGTTATCGTAAACAACAAACTTTTTTTTTTTTAAGATTTAACTAATTATTTATTTATTTTCTCCCCATCTCCTCATTGTTTGCATTTGTTGTGTGCTGTTTTTCTGTTTTTTATTTTTTTTTTTAGGAGGCACTGGGAACTGAACTCGACACCTCTGATGTGGAAGGGAGGCACCTAAAATCGCTTGAGCCACCTCCACTCCCTGCTTTGTTGTGTCTCTCACGTTTTTCTCGTGTCTCTTGTTGTATCGTCTTGTTGCATCAGCTTGCCATGCCTGCTCGTCGTGTTAGCTTGTTGTGTTGCTCGTCTTCGTTAGTAGGCACTGGGAACCGAACCTGGGGCCTCCTGCGTGGTAGGCAGGAGCTCAATCACGTGGGCCACTTCTACTTCCCAACATGCATTTATTGTTTCACTGTTTTGTGTGTGTGTGTGTTTTAAAAGAACCATCAATGTTTATTTATTTTGAGATATGAAGGCCAGGGAACTTATATATAAGAAGACGGCACTGAGCCACATCAGCTCCTATTTCACAGTTTTTAAGGCTAGAGGTCTAAAATCAAGGCATCAGCAAAGCTATGTTTTCTCCTGAGTGTTTGTGTTATTTTTGTGATGACTTGCCACCATCCTTAGGGTTCCTTAACTTGTGCCCTCTGCCTTCCTATGGTTTTCTCTGACTGACTGTCCAGATTTCTTCTTTTTTTTTTTTTTTTTGAGGGACCTGGGTCCAGGATTGAACCCTGGACCTTGTATGTGGGAAGCCAGCGCTCAACTATTGAGCCACATCGGCTCCCCTGAGTTGCTTTTTCATTTGTTTGCTTGCTTGTTTGTTTTTTGTTTTATTTTGTTTTTAGGAGGCACCGGGAACCAAACTCAAGACCTCCCATGTGCTCAACCACTTGAACCACATCTGCTTCCCTATCATTATATTTTATGCATTTGTCTTTTAGGTCCTATAGGAAGTAAAAGGTGGAGTTACAAACCAAAAATACAATAGTACTGGCATTTATATGTGCCCATGACATTACCCTTATTGGAGATCTTTATATTTTCATGCAGCTTCAATCTGTTATCTATTGTCCTTTCTTTTTTTTTTTTTTCCTTTCCGAATTTCATAGTTGCTTTATCAGTAATAGGCTCAAATCAGGAATAAAAAATATGGAACGCTTCACGAATTTGTGTGTCATCCTTGCGCAAGGGCCGTGCTAATCTTCTCTGTATTCATTCCAGTTTTAGTACATGTGCTGCCAAAGCGAGCACTATTGTCCTTTCTTTACAACCTGCAGAACTCTTTAACATCTCTTGTAGGTCCAGTCTAGTTAGTGGTGATGAACTCCCCTAGCTTTTGTTTATCTTGGAATATCTTAATTCTTCCCTCATTTTTAAAAGATAAATTTGCCAGATATAGAATTCTTGGTGGGCAATTTTTTGCTTTCAGCGCTTTAAATATGTCATACCATTGCCTTCTTGCCTCCATGGTTTCCAGTGAGAAATCTGTACTTAATCTTATTGGGGTTCCCTTATATGTGACTTTCTTGTGGCTTTCAGAATTCTCTTTGGCATTTAACAATTTGATTATATATAATATGCCATGATATGGGTCTATTCGGGTTTATCCTGTTTGCAGTTCATTGCTTGTCTTGGATTTGAATATTCATGTCTTTTACTAAATTTAAGTAGTTTTCTGCCATTATTTCTTTGGATATTCTCTCTGCCTTTTTGTCTCTTCGTTTTCCTTCTGGGACTCCCATAGTGCATATATTGATAAACTTGATGGTGTCTCATAGTTTCCTCAAGCTCTGTTCACTTTTCTTCATTCTTTCCTCTCTCTGCTCCTCAGGCTGCATGATTTCAAGTGTCTTATCTTCAAGTTCACTGATGCTTTCTTTTGCCAGCCCCATTGTGCTCTTGAATGCCTCTAGGGAATTTTTAATTTCTTTTACTGTGGTCTTCATCTCTTTTTCCTAATTTCCCTCTCTCTATTGATATTCTGTTGGTGTTTTTCTGACATCCTTTATTTTTTGTCATGTTTTCCTTTAGCTCTTTGAGCATATTTAGGACCATTTTTTAGAAATCTTTTTCTGGTATATTCCAGGTCTGGTCCTCCTCATGGATGGTTCCAAAAGAAAACACCTTTCCCAGTCTCTGCAGATTGGCTAGTGTAAGTGCTCTCCTTCAGGGCTTATCCATACAGTGAGTTTAGAGAATAGTTCTAGGCCACAGCAAAGGGGGCTTCCTAATCCTTTCTGCACCTTTGTGCATCTTGTCTTGGGCATACTTCTTTGTCCCTAGGAATTCCCACATTTACATAATTCTGAATGCCCCCTCTTCCCTAGGAAACAGTTTACAGGCACTAGTACTGTATGTCCTATAGCCAGCAATCCCTTGCCCCATGTAGCACAACTTGACTGATCTCCCACAGTGTTCTGTAGGAGAGTTCCATGAGCTGCCTTCTATACACAGGGTTAGTTCTGGGACATATCCCTCAGATCACCACTATACAGATTGGAGCAGACATATATGCTGAATATGCATGATGGTTACGCTCTTCCCTCCAAAATCAGGACCAGGTAACCACACTTGTGAGTGCTGGCTGGCACTGTGCCCAGCTATGCTGATAAGTGGTGGGGGAGGGGCCAGCCTGGGTGCCACAAGATGCTACCACTTTTAAGTAGTCTTTTTCTTGATATCTACTCACCTTGTTATTGCAGTCCTTACTTGTTTACTGGAGCTTTGAGAAAGATATTTGTCTTAGTTTGCCCCAGGGCTGCTGATGAAAAGTATTAGAAATGGGTTGGCTTTTATAATAGGGGTTTTGTTTAGGATAAAAGCTTACAGTTCTGATGCTGTGATATGTCCAAATCAAAGCACCATTAGAGATGCTTTTTCACCAAAGTTAGCTACTGGTGATCCTGGCGCCCTGCCATGTGGTGATCAGGTATCCTCCTCAGCCTTATGTTGCACCTTGGGCCCAGGCCGTTGGGGTCCTCTTTCTGTGCCTCTGTGCTCTGCTGATTCCAAACTCTGGGACCTCTCTCAGCCTCTCAGGGCTTCTCTGCCTTTCTGCAGCTGTAAGCGTACTTTGAGTCTTCTCTCTCAGATAGCTGGGTGAAAATTGCAGAGTTCCCTTTTCTTATATGTCTCTGCCTCTGTGACTCTGTTTATATAAGTTTATATAAGCAAGAGGGCAGAATCTTGTGTCATGCCTTACTGAAGTTGTCCATTCAAAAGGGGCACCACACCCACAGGAATGGATTAGTTAAAAAATAATCTATTTCTTTTTGGGATTCATAAAAGAACTTCAAACTGTCACAATATTTCTGCTAGTTCTTACTGGTTGTTCAAAGCTTCTTTGAGGGGATGGAGCCCCAAAGCATCTCACTTTGCCATCTTTATAACATGATTTCTTATTTGGGTAAGTGATTGGACTAGATTTATGTTTCTCAGTTAAGGTGGTATAGGAATTCTGAGTAAGATAACTCTTCATTTTTTGGGGACTGTTCCATGCATTGCATGATATATTTTATCCCGTGCTCCTGGAACTAAATTCTAGTAGAATTCCCCAGTCATTCTAACAATCAAAATTGCTGCCACTTACTTCTGAAAGGCTCCTGAAAGGAGTTCAGTCCCTGGCTGAAAATCACTGGGCTAGATGACTTATAAAGTTCTTTGAATTCTGAGATTCTGTGTTTTGAGTCTAGCTTAGAGTTTACAGATTCTCTAGTTTAGAGGCTTGAAATGAGATTTTTATATTCCAGTGTGACTAGTATTAAACACTAATTTTCTGTATAGGATCACACACTTGTTTGTCTTTCAATATGGTTTGGAGAAATATCTTCATTGTAGAATGATCCTTTTGTTATCCATTAATTCATACCACTCCTCCAGGCCTTTAGTAGGATTTTTACTGAAGATTTATTGCCCAGTATCTTGTTAATGAGTTTACAGGTCCAAGTTTCTCTTAAAAATACAAAGTTTTGTCATTTCCATTTCTGTATTTAATTTCAAGACAATAGGAAGATTATATTTTTAAATGGCTTTTGAAAAGCATTAAACACATGCAACTATAAGAACTATTTAAAAAACTTTCATTTCTCATTTAAATGAAAAGCAAAACAACAACCTACAGGATTGTTGGGGGTTTTTTTGGGGGGGAGGGGTGTTTTTTCTTTTTAAGTGTGGATACTATTCTTTCTTAATATTCCCTCAATAGCCTGGGATCTCAAGGGTTGTGAGTTCAAATTCCAAGTATGATTGAAACATATTACTGGAGTATTAAAAAAAAAACAAAAAGACACCAGCCAATCCCTCTGTAACTTGGAAAAACACATACAAATCTGACCCTTCAGGCTTGTGGGGAGTGAGAACTAGTTTTGTTATTTGGAAAGTATTCAGGAAATAGAAAGAAACTTTTTTTTTTTTTTTTTTTTTTTGAAAAGGCCATTAGCTCTAAGCCAGAAATGGCTGTGAAGTTATACTTTAGCTTCTGATATGGGCTTTTCTGGCTTCATATTTGGTAATTGAGTGGAGGTTCAAAACAGACTGAATAAATCCTGGAGCCTGTACGATAATTTGATTTTTCTTAATATTTAAGTACTGTACTAACTTCAAAAACATTTACTACACATTTAATACATCATATGCCTTGCTAAATGCTTCAGATACATCTTTTTAATTCTTTCCAATTCCATTGCATGCAGATACTATTTTTTTTTAACTTTATTTTGTACATTTAATAATTGAAAACATAAACAATTAAAAAGTTCATGTGTTTTTTTGCCATTTGTATTTCTTCTTCAGAGAAATGTCTATTCAAGTCTTTGGCCCATTTTTTAAT